>MU226436.1:2888474-2899084 GCA_018584345.1 Thuja plicata
TGCAGGTCATAGATCGAGTCTTTTGTTCAGGCCTTCCTATGAAATACTTATGCAAGCCTATCTAGTGAGTTGTAACTTATTTGACCTGGTTCTTCCATTAGTTCCATTCCTCTACACTAAGATCCAATCCCTAATTTCGGTGCATCACCTAGTAGGTAATTTGCTTTCAGTCATTTCCCTTTCATGCAATCCTTCTAACCCTTTTCCCCTCAAGTTTACTTTCCTGTTTGACAAGCAAATTAAGGTGATTATCCGAGAGGAACCAGCCTAGAACCTGGAGGCCTCATCTCGGTTAGCATAAGGTCCCACAACCTTGAGATGATTCCCTTGTTATACTGGATTATCAAGACCAAGAGAGCTTGAGATCAGAGGCACAAATTCAGTGTATAACAATAACACCTCAAGGTTGCACAATTCCAAAATCTTACAAACTATTGTTTCCTTGCACAAATAATATTGTTGAATATGAATCTTTGGTCATAGGTCTTAAAATGGCTTTGGAATGGAATGTCATGGAATTACAATTTTATGGAGACCCTCAATTATTCATCAACCAAATCAATGATGAATACAATACCAAAGATGAAAAATTGATGCCATATAAAAGGATGGTGGATGATTGGAAAAAATATTTTTCTTTGATTACCTTTGAGCAAATTCCAAGGGAAAAAAATTGAGCATTCGATGCAATGGCTACTTTAGCTTCATTACTCCAAATGCGTGATCAGAATGCAAGGTACAAATTATTGGTAGAAGAGTTGGCAAAACCGGTATTTGATTTACCCGATACCAAAATAATTGCCCTTCTTAATGGACGTGACTCACCTTGGTATGGACCAATTTACACTTATCTTAAAAACCAAACCTTACCTTTGGACCAAACCCAAGCCCAAAAATGACATTTCATAAGACAATCGGCTCATTATACCATCCTATCAGACACATTATATTGTAAGGGTCTTGACGCAACTCTCCTTAGATGTCTAGAGGAAGAGGAATCAAGGATAGCTTTAAGAGATGTCCACGAGGGAATTTGTCGGTCGCATTCTAGTGGATTAAATTTAGCAAAGAAAATCTTTTGCATGGGGTATTTTTAGAAAACCTTAGAAAAAGATGCTTGTCAATTTATGAAAGTTTGTGATAAATGCCTATATCACGGTGACATGATTCATGCACCTGCGCAAGAATTACATCCATTTGTCACACCATGGCCCTTTTATCAATGGGTTTTTGATCTAATTGGCATGATTTACCCGCCATCTTCAAATGGACATAAGTATATCCTCACAGTGACAGAATATTTCACTAAGTGGTTAGAGGTCGTTCCTTTGACAACTTCCACAGGGAAGCAGATTTCCATGTTTATCCTTAATCACATAATTTTTTGATATGGTATTCCTCATGCCATCATTATGTACAATGGAAAACAATTAAAGAACAAAGATTTGGATGAACTTTGTGAAACATTTCATATTATTCACCATTCTTCCTCCATTTACTACTCTCAAGGTAATGGACAAGCTGAGGCTACAAACAAGAATATCCTCAGAATATTGAAAAGATTGGTTGATAAGTCAGGAAGAGAGTGGCATATTCAGATAAACCTGGCTTTGTGGGCCTATAGAACTAGCATCCGTACACCAACAAGAGCTACACCATTTTTATTGGTTTATGGGGCCGAAGCTGTTCTACCCTTAAAAGTTGAAATACCATCCCTAAGAGTGTCATTACATGGATTAATCATGGATGAGGATTATAGGGTTTCCCGACTTCAACAATTGGAAATGTTGGAGGAACATCAAACACAAGCATATGATCATTTGAATGTGTATCAAAATTGAATTTCAAGAAACTACAACAAGCACATCAAACCAAGAGCCTTTCAAGTGGGAGACTTAGTGTTAAGAGAAAACCCTAAAAATCAGGCAGATGGGGAAAAGAAAGGAAAATGGGAAGCAAATTGGCTTGGTCCTTTTGTAATTTTTTCTTCTTTTGGAATGGGAACATACAAACTAGCTGATTGTGAAGGGGATGAGTTGCAAGAACCCATTAATAGCATCCATTTAAAGAGGTTTCATACCTAGTCAGATGAAAGAGAAGTAGATGAAACAGTATCAGATGAGACTATCAGATGAGTTAGCATCTTCTTTGTACATGGGAAAAAAGTAAAAATGCAAAAAAAAAAGGAGAAAATATCAAAATACAAAAAAATCATAAAGATCAAAAAATCCAAAAACAATGGAAAAACAAAAAAATCAGAAAAAGGAGAAAATTGAGCATGAAGAAAGTCCAAAGCATTGAAAAATCAAAAATGTTGTCTTGGTGAAAACCTAGAAAATAGGCACCTTGATGATTAAAAATCAAAAATCAAAAAAGAAAAAATTGAAAAAATTTGAAAAAGAGAAAAGTGCCTTGGTGAAAACCTAGCAATAGGCGCCTTGGTAGCAAAAAAAGCAAAAAAGAGAAAAAGATCAATAAACCCAAAAGGTGAAAACCTAGAAATAGGCACCTTTTGTCCCTTAGGTCTTTCCTACTCGCATTTGTACATATTGCATTTCCCCATCTCATTTGTACATATCCCCATTGCATCTGTCATTTGTGCATAGTCATAATAACACATTTGAGCTGCATTGTTGCAATCTAGGTTTCATTTTCCCTACATCTCACATTGATCACATTTATCACTTGGGGGCAAAAATCATGGATTTTTGGTACCAAATGGATTCAAAAGTGCAACATCTTGGTCACACGACAGAAGCAGATTTTTCAGATTTCAGAGGAGAGATATTTTGGAACCTTTGATGGCTATCATTGTTCAACCCTAGAAAGTTTGATCCTACAACATGATCCTTGAGTTTCATTGACTTATTTTATCAGGATTAAAAATTGACAACACCCTAAATGATCATAATGTTTGGGATTCTTTTTGAAAATCTTGATACATTGTGATACACTTGAAATTTTTGATGAGTTTTTCATTGAATTTTTTTAGTCATGTTTTTTTTAGCTAATTGATGATGTTTCGAATAGATTGACGATGGTGGAGACATGATGTTTTCTTGGATTTTGTGTGACTATTTTAAGGGACATTCTTTAACTTGTGTGAATTTGTCTAAGGACATGGTCATCAAAGAACCATCGAGGACATTCATATAGGAAGGAGGATTAACTTTTGTTTGTTTACACAAAAGGATACCTTGGCTATTTAGATTTTCAATATCTTAATACCAAAATCAACTTGCAACATTGAATCCATTGAAACCGGTATTCATACTCCCATAGTTGGTCATTCAACTAGTGAGGGTTGTACTAGGTTCCTAAAGAGGTTACCAACTAAGATGAAAGTCATATTCATATTCTTATGGTCGCAGTGGCACTAGGAAGGATTGTATCGACTCCTAGTTCCACAGTGCTCAATGATGAAAATATATCTCTTTTGCAGTTCTTTCACAAAAAAACTAGTGACCTTTAGTTGCATTGCATTGCATATTCATGTTAGATTAATTGTATTATTTAGAGTAATTTTTCCAAGTACAAGGGGGTTCAAATCATTTTTGGGGGTTACATCACATTCAATGGTTTCAAATCAATTATGTGAGATTATATTTTGCATCCATTCATAGCATTAATCATTAATCATTATTTATACATATCTTGAGAAGAACAAAAGAAAAGATACATTAATCATTATTCATTTATCCATTCATCTTTTAGAATTGCATTGATAAATTAAGTTGCATACATAAAATCCCAAAAAGATAGTTGCACTCATTTTACCATTGCACTAAGTATTGTATCCATATCATTGCATTGCATAAACCATACATCAAAATCATATAGAAGTAGTTGCATAAACATCATTTGCATCCATATATCTATGTCATAATCTAAGACATTGCATCCATAGCATAAATAAAAGTAAGTGCATCATAGACATCATGTAGATATGCATATAAAGTAAATCTCACATCAACATCAAATCAACATCAAAGGGAAAACAATTAAAGAGCACCATAGATAAATGTCCATCATCAAATGTCTATAAAAAATATTTATATCAAAGATACATCGACAAAATTATCCATACAATAGTCCTGATCAAAACTCCATATGATACATCAATGCAATATCCAGATATCAAGCTCATATCTATCTCAAGACCCAGTCGGGGCACCTGATCCATCTCCAGCAGCACCTGATCCATCCACTGACCCATCAAGACCCCTGTCACCTGCTCTATCTTGAGTAGAAGGTGGTGCCTGACTCATGCTAGCACTTGTAGGTAACTAAGCCATCGTAGCCAAGAACTGGTGTAACATCATTATCACCTGATCCAAGCATCCACTAACTATAGTCATCCCTGTCTATAATCCTGTCACATCCTACACTAAGCTATCAATGATAGGAGGAACAAGAGGTGCCTGAGGTTCTAATGGTACCTATTGTATCAACTGAATCTGAGGTGCATCCTGAACCTGTGCTGAACTAACTTGTGGATCTACCTGAGAAGGTGCATGTCTCTATGGAGATGCCACTCTCTATGGATCCTGACCTAGTAAAGGAACCTATCTAGTTGCCTATACCCATCTCTATCTCTATCTAGCCCAAGCTATAGCTGGAATAACCTGAACCTATCTTTGCATCGGTACCTGTACTCACCTCTATCTGGGTTGTCTAAACCCACCACCTCAAGCTCTCACATGTCCACCCCGCATCTGAGGTCCTGTAGCTCTCTATACCCAAGGATCCCTAGGTACTCTCTATACTCTCTGCCTCCATGGTCTCCTACCACCTCCATCCCCATCTCCATCATCAGTAGACAACTCATCAACATCAGGAATTGGCTATACTAGATTTGTGAATCTAGTGAATCTATGTCAAGAAAACCACTCTCGATACTCAGCGGACATCCCTGCATCGGCCACATGCTCCATCATATCCCATCTAACATGGCCTAGCCACTTGATCTCTGCACATGAAAACTAATAATCTACCTGAGCTCCCCACATGGATCGCTCTACCTATACTCTCGCATATAATACCATACCCTGCGACATATCCTGCACACGACCATACTATTGGAGCACTCTCCCAAAGGAGAATCTCTCTATACATAGTGATGATCAACCAATCATCCACCGAGGGGAAAACATATATGGAATCTCATCATCATCCTCTCTCCATCTCTTGCCGCCCAAGTATGGTCTCCATACAACCTGATCAATGCCATCAATAATCTGACGCCATAACTCAACCTTGCCCAAATGATGCTGGACAATCATGTCATCATATAGAAATGCATATGGATATCCTTGAACTTACACTCATGTCGATATAGGTATGGTGATTGGGATATGCTCCCAGGTCTATATTTGTTATTAAACTGCACCTGCAGATATAGCCACGCAAGATCCCCAGTCTAATCTCTACAGATGAGCAATCAAGTCCTCTAATATGAGGCCCCATCTAACTGAAAAGCCACAACCTCTCTTTTCTGGTAAGAGAATTCCTCCAATCACTGCTCCTAACAAGGCTGGAAAAGTAGGAAAAAAAGTGAACTGTTCCCATGTAATGTTGTCATCACAAATAGTGGCGTCTCTGAACACCGGTTTACATGCGCTACCATTGTATACCTGATCGTAGTAAACCCACTCTCCACAGGTCAGGGTCCTCAGCAATCTATATACATCCTTTGGTGTGATAGTCATCTTGCTGAGGGGTAGATGGAAGGTATTATGGTCAGAGTGCCAACAATCTGCCATAGTTTTCAATAAACATCGGTTCAGCTGAAACCGAGGAAGATAAAGAAGGAATTTGAGCCCACATGTCTCGATCATCCATCTCTCTAGAAGGGTCAACTCATCAACCAGATTGAAGACCCAAGATGCTACATTTTATACGTATAACTTACGATAATGTGCCTACATTTTTCAAACAAGGTGAATTATATTAGTATCTTTCTATTGGCAGATCATTTTAAGTCAATCAAACATATTAAATCTATCCTTTCTCTTTTTGAGCGTATCAGCCTATTGTTCCTGACCTATAGATCATGAGAAGGGATTAGTTTGAAATATATTTTTATCAATCTGATTAACACATCAAACATTCACTAGTATGATTATTCTAATATCCTAAACACTAAGTAACATCATGGAATCACATCTTTTTAGCTTGGAATTCAATCTGGTTATCCAGATGATCAATCGACGATAACTTGTTCTATCTCAAATTAGGTTTTCATGAAATATCATTATACGTGTCACTTGATTTAGTGGAAGTGTCATTTCATGCTACGTGTCATTAAAAACATCATACGCGTCATTTAAATTTTCAAAGGCATTTCTTTACAGCATACATGGCATTTTCAAATCCTACGCGACATTCAAACTATGCTATGCGACATTTAAATCTTATTTTTATAAAGGGGTTTCCTACGTGTCATTACAAACATGGGGTGAACATTTTAACCTAATTCCTAAGTGGTTTTTAACACTTCCTACATGTTATTTAACTGCGTGGACATGAAATTTCACTATCTTACGCGTCATTCAAAATCTCCTAAGCGGTATTTTGCTAAAACTAATCTAAACAATATCAAAAATGATGATAAATGCTATCAAAATGAGCAATAAATGCACCAGGAAGGTTCAAATCCCTCACTGAAGTTCCGTAGTTAGGAGGTCTCTGATGCCAGCCTACTCTCTTGAATCAATTCTCTCAGATAGGGACCACCATTACTCTCAATCACAGCAGAATCAGAGCAAAATCTCAATAGTCAAAAGTGAAAATGAATAGTAAATTTGGGTTTTTCAACCTATTTAAGCTATTTTGACCTAATTTTGGAGAGATTTTTACCCCATCTGACCTAAATTTGCATTTTCTGCACACTGGGGCATATTGTGATCTTATCATCATTCTTCTTAATGTTTTCAGAAATGAAATCATTTGGATATACTTTTTACATTAATCACATCATATTGGTGTCGGGCCATCAAAATGTTTTCATTTTTGAGGGGGCATATATCATCAGATTATCAAATTAGGTTTATGCATCATATTTTACATAAAATCTGGGGCATTAAAATTTCAAAATTTTATCAGTGGGGCATTCTGCATCTTATTAAATCAGTTATCAAATCAGAGTTTCAAATCCGAGTTGCGAATCCAAATTTCAAATCAGGTTTTTATCAATCAAATCAATCAATTTTTTCAATCATTCAATCAGGTTTTCAAATCAATCAGGTTATCAATCAATCAATCACTATCAGATCAGTGATCAGGACATGCAACTTTCTTTGAATCAATGTGCTTTGCACATCAATTCAAAGAGGGGCATTTGTAGGCACCCAAAATTGACCAAGTGTCTTAATATCATCAAAATTAGCAAATCTCATCAAAATGCTTCAAATGCTTCAAAATGGATCAAAATCAATTAAATGGAATTTTATCAATCAAAATGGATTAAATCAATAATATCAAAGGATTAATTAATCATGAAATCAAATAATTAAATACAAGCCTAAAAGGATTAATCAAATTATGCAACTAATTTTAATCAATTAATTGTATAGTTTAAATCAAAAATCAAATTGAACCTATTCCTTACATGGCTAAATTTAATTAAATGATTGAATTAATTAAAATCCTAATATCTTTTCAACACAAATAAAGGAGCTAATGATAATTGAGAACACAATTGCACATGGATCACTCCAATTTTGCATCTCAACCTCTCATTTATCCTTTAAAATCTCATCCACTCATTTTGTCCCACCCTTTGAGGACAACATTTAAATGGTTCCCTTATTTGAAACCATTTGAGAGATCAAATACAACCAAGGATTAACCCATGATCAATTCACTCTACCCCCTACCCTTGGGATTTTACTATAAATACAAGCAATTTTCAAGCATAAGGATATCCTAGAAAATTTGAATGCAAAGCATCCTGATTATAGGCAATTTCATAGCATTTTGAGAAATTAGTGAGAGCATTTCATAGAAAATTTAGATCATAACATTTCATGAGAGCATTTGAGTTCATTTTTGTATCAAATTGAGAGAATTGAGAGCTAGATTAGGCATTTTATCATCAATTTCTCATTCTAGGAAGGTCACTAGTAGAGATTAAGGCTGAGAGCTCTACTTGCAAAGCCTAGTTAGAGAACCATGAGATGTTATGGATTTTAAATACAATTCTTTAGATTAATTTGCTTATTTCTTTCCATAGAATTGTAGTTAATTGTCCTAATTTCATGAAGGTGTATTAAGTCAAACACAGTAATTAAGTATTTTATATTGTTTATGAATACATGTATACTTGGCACTTGTGCATACTCATTTTTAATTTACATGGTTTATTTGATAGAGGGTGGTGTCTGACAATGTCATGAGACTAGTTCGCCACGATAAAGTCACAGGCATTTCAATTCATAGTGATAGCCCCATGGTACATATATTTCTAAATTTATTTGTTTTTATTTTACTATCAAGTATATATAATATGATCAAGTCATGATTGTATGAAGTATGTGTTTGAGTTTTGTAGGTCACCCCTAGTTTGAGGGAGGTACAACGCCAAGGGTTTGTATCATTGATGACCCAACTAACATTGCCTGAAGAAAGTTCAACACAGGTAATTTTTAATGTTAATTCAATTATTTTGTAAACATATATTTGCTACCAACGATTTAACATTAAATAGTATAACTCATAGATCAATATCATTTTTGCAAACTAATAGAGGTTGGAGTCGACATTGGTGGCATTGCCCCTTCACTACCAAGGACATATGTTAGGACTCTTGACCATATGAGGAGACAGAGAGGTGAGGTATATGAGAGTTCAATTTTAAAATTTTTTTATTTATTATTGTTGACAATGATTTTGAATTTTTATTTGATTTTTAGAAACCATATAAATTAAGTAATCTAACTTGGGGTTTCACTTTTGTGTTTTAATGCAGGATCCATCAGAGCCAAAGAGTACTTTGAAGAGGCTCCATTTTAATGATCCACTAGTAGAATAAGATTTCATAGAAATATTTGTATTTGTTTCTTATTTTGAGATGCCATATGACACATTTTTAGATGGAATATGCCACATTGTATCTAGATATGTTGATTTCGTAAAGATTTTGAGATGGCATGTGCCACTTTTTGTACAAAAAAAATTCATATATACATATCTGTTAGGATTAAGAAGAAAAAATAGTGATTACATGCAGAAATATAACCAATATCAGAGAATAATAAACCAAAATAGAAGAGAACACAAGACACAAAGATTTAACGTGGTTCACCCAATCCCTGGGCTACGTCTGCCAAACAACAAAGTCCACTCTTATTATTATCCAGTGATTACAATATGATCACAATGCGCAAAATCCCTTACATATCAATACCACCATAAAACATACAACATAATACAAAACCCTAACCCTAATCCAATTTATAAAATCTTTATGTTGCTTTAGGGTTAGAACAAGTCAGCCCAGAAATTCTCATAGTACTTTCCACGTACTGTAGAAAGGTAAAACACTTTCCTGGATAGTACTTTCTTGATCAATCACCACAATATAACAATCTCCCACTTGGAGACTGATCAGACTCTACATAAACCAATAATTCTCCCACTTGGAGACTGATCCTGTAGCTAAACTGCTACCCTGTGAAGCTCCCACTGGATCCAACCTTCCTTGAATCTATTTTTCTATTATTCTATTCAATCTAGAAGACCAACTGAAGTTGAACAAGAATTTAGATTCTCCCTCATCACAACCTTTATAAACATATTCGTTGGATTATCATCTGTATGTATCTTTTCTTGCTTTAACTTCCCATAATCCAAAACTGACCAAATGAAATGATATCGCAACTATATGTGCTTTGTCTTTGAGTGCAAAGTAGAATTATTCGCAAGATTAATGGCACTCTGACTGTCTGAATACATATAGTTATCCACCTATAGGTGTTCCAATTCTTCCATGAAGAATTGAAGCCGTATCATCTCCTTGGTTGCCTCTGTAGCAGCAACATACTCTGCCTCTGTAGTGGATAAATAATTCACCTTTTGTAACAGAGAAATCCAACTCATTGTTGTCCCACCAAAAATAAATACATAACCTGTAGTACTCCACATGGTATCTATATCTCCTGCCAAATCTGAGTCAACATAGCCATGAATAGTAGTAGTAGAGCCCCCAAAGTGTAAACACTTATTAGATGTACCTCTCAAATATCTAAGAATCCATTTGATTGCATTCCAATGCTAAATCCCATGGTGACTCATATACCTGCTAACAACTCCCATTGCATGTGCAATGTTTTGCCTAGTACATACCTGTTAGTACCCATATAGACCCCAAAAATAAAACTTTCAATTTTAAAGTCTTGAATCTCTTTGAAATACTTCGAACCAAGGTTCAAAGAGGTTTGAAGTGGTTCAAATGGTACAAATAATACATTCAGGCTCAATGCAAAAGTTTCAGTGGTTCAGTTTTTAAGATTGAAGGTCAAGTTCAAGTGCAGGTTCAATTCAGAGTTCAAGTTGCTCATACAGGTTCAGTAGTTCATTCTGAGATGTTCATATGTATAATTCATTGGCTT
>MU226436.1:2903545-2954553 GCA_018584345.1 Thuja plicata
TGACAGTCACCAAAATAATGACAGAATTGCATCACCAGCATATGCCACTTGTTTAAATTTAAATGTGTTAATTAATATCCTCAAAAACTTATAAATAAATATTGTATGAGGATATCATTTTGAAAAATAAAGCATATGGTATACGGTGGTAAAGAAAAAAAAAAGGAGGAAGAGCAAAAGACTCCCAAGAATCAGTTATGGTAACCGATTTATCTGCCCAATAATTCTTTATATTGTAAAAGCATATGAGAAACAAGGGCCTTTTTTTGGTTTCCCGAGACTTTGGGCTGGGGGGAAAGAATAGAATAAGATAGGAGGACAGAATTTAGAATAGGAAAAATATTTTGTTTTTTCAATAGTTAAAGTGGCTGATAATTTCTAGACTTTGAGCTAGTTATACATGGATACTCATGCATGGATTTATTTTGATCTTTGAATCAGATGATGAAATATATATATTCTACTTTGAGAGATTTATATGTTTAATCTGTGTTTGTGTCATTCATATTCAGTTGCTTTGTGGTAGACTTCCATTTTTTGAGATCTGTAGATGAATATTTAGACAGTTTAGAGTTTCTTGATTATTAGATTATTTTCAGCTTTTTCCAGCGAGATAGATTTAGATTCTTTTAAAATCTTTCAAGCCTCAGTGCTTTACCTCATCTGTCTATGAACAGCTGAGAGATCTTTTCATGCTTTTTAGTTAAAAGCATATGTGTTTTATTTTATAGGCAGTTAATTCATTGAAAATCTTACACGGAGGGAGCTGTACCTTTATACCAAAATTTAGAGGGCATTTGTGTATTTTAATTACAAATGACCCAACTGTTGGTTGTTGATTATGTCTTCTTGTTTGGGCATTCAAGAGTCATTTGAAAGGTTTTTGTTGAAAGACAAATCTATTCACCAACAATACCATAGCATACATTAATCTCCCTACAACTGAAGCATAAGGTATCTTGGACATTTTTTCCTCTTCTTCTGTTGTCTTTGGATACATCTTCATAGTCAATTTCAAATGACCAGGCAAAGGTGTAGTGACAGCTTTGGCATCCTTCATGGAGAATCTCTGCAACACCTTTTTAACATAATCAGCCTGAGATAGAGTTAATTTTTTGTTCTTCCTATCTCTACAAATTTTCATGCCAAGGATTTATTTTTCTGCCCCCAAATCCTTCATAGAAAAATATTTTGCTAACTTTTGTTTCAACCCCTTAATATGATCCATGTTAGACCCAGCTACAAGCATATCATCAACATATAAACATAGAATAATGTAGTTGTTCTCATTTAACCTCTTGAAATAAACATAATGGTCAAAATTACATTGAGTGTATCCATTCTCATTTATAAAAGTATCAAACTTATTATACCATTGCCTAGGTGCTTGCTTCAAGCCATATAAACTTTTCTGCAATCTGCACACTAAACTCTCCTTACCCTTGACCTCAAAACCCTATGGATGTACCATATATATTTCTTCATTCAAATCACCATGAAGAAAATCTATTTTAACATCAAGCTGCTCTAAATGCAAATCTTCAGTAGCCATAATACTTAAAATAGTATGAATAGAAGTCATTTTAACAACTAGAGAAAATGTCTCATCAAAATCCATACCATGTTTCTATGCAAATCCTTTTATGACTAATCTGGCTTTAAATATTTTCTTACCTCCATTTTCTTCTTTGAACCTCTAAACCCATTTATTCTGCAAAGCATGTTTACCTACAGGTAACTTACATAAATCCCTAGTCTGATTTTCAGATTAGAGTCCATTTCTTTTGTCATTAAAGACTCCCATTAAAGCTTTGTATCCACCTTCATAGCTTCATTATAACATTCAGTTTCACCAACATCAGTTAATAAAATGGAATACAAAGAAGGGGAAACCTATCTGGAGGTCTACTTAGCATTTTTTACCGTCTAACATTCACTGGGGTGTGTGGTATTTGTTGTTTTTGTTGTTGTGCAACATAAGGAATTACTGGAACATTAGATTTTGGAGTATCAGCCAGCTCTACATAATCAATATCTTTCTTCTCGTGTTGTCGCAACAGATCTTTGTACAATATTTTCTTATTAAATATGACATCCATGCTTCTTACAATTTTACAATTTTCAAGATCAAAAAGTCTATAGCCAAATTCATTAATGCCATATCCAACAAATACACATCTCTTTGATTTTGCTTCCAGCTTGGTTCTATTTTCAAAATTGAAAAAGCTTATAGCCAAATTCATCAATGCCATATCCAACAAATACACATTTCTTTGATTTTGCTTCCAACTTGGTTCTATTTTCAAAATCTATTTGTGCAAATACTTCACAACTGAAGGTTTTGAGAAAAGAATAATTTACCTTCTTACCATTCCATTCTTCCTCTGGAATACCACAACCCAAAGGAGTAGAGGGACCTCTGTGTTAGGAATGGGAACACTGAGAGGGGGGTGAATCAATGTTTTATAATTTATTATATTTTAGCAATTTGAAACTTAGCCCAATAAATAGATAATGAATTCAATAATAAAAGAATATAACATGTAACACAAGATATTTTTATGAGGAAACCTTGATTAGAGGAAAACCCTGGTGGGAATTAGTACCCACAAATAATTGCACTAGTCCTATGAACTTGTTAGAGTTCCTTTGCCTTGTTAGGAGCATTCATTACAATGTTGAGTACAATGACCCTATTCGGAGTCTTTTACAAACCCTGTTAAAGATGGATAGCACACTGCCAGAGCTCACTGCTCAATAAGAAGAAGGCTACAACCTCCTGATAACAGATACTCACAATATCTGAAAGTTGAACTATTGTTATGACACTGCTTGTCTGATCAGTTCCTTTTGTGCGCTAAAACTCTAATCACAGGTAGAGATTTATCTCATACAGATTATTCTTGTTTCTCTTCTATCTTACTTATAATCATTCTCTTTCAACTATTCAACACACTAATACAAAATACATGTTAAGTATAAATACATACTCAATAGACGCGACCAAAACTTAAGACTTAGTCGGCCCAAAATCAACATACACGACACTTCCAAGTTAATTGGATAAAGAATATTTACATGAATGATAATGAAATAATTACAAACATATGAAAATATTCGCATAGCCATAACAAAACAAATTAATATGCGCTAATCAAAATCTGTAGTCGGCTTTATGCTCTGTTCTGCTGAACTACTTGTGACACTTACTTTTCTTGTAACTTCATCATATGGACATATCTGGTGCTATGTGTATAGAATTAGTATAATTATGTATCCACAATATTATATCTGAAGGCGTAGATCAAGATGAGTCCATTTTCATGTGTGTTGGTGCTCTGATCAGCGGGTAAATTTTTGTCTACACTATCTTCTATACTTAGCCAAATTCTGGTCTTCAAAGTTTATGAACTGACTATCAAAACTTCATATGAATTTGTTTCCATAATGAAAACACAAAACTTAGTCATATAATCTTATCAAATTCAACTTTCCAACAATCTCCCCCTTTGTCATTAATGGCAAAAAGGGAATTTGGCCAAGTTACTAAACTTTGACTTCATACAAAACTGAACTTATACTGATATATCTCCTCAAATTTTTTTAACTTTGGCTATATACACTAAGATATTTTATACACTATACTCCCCCTTTTACATTAATGAAAAAGGTGCCAAAAATTGAAAATCTCTAAGTACTTACTCAGAGTACACATTTGGATATGCAATCTACAGGTTCTTGACTTTTTTCTGCCAAAACACCTTGAGTGCATCAACCGTCTGAAGATGGGTGTATAATACATAGGTGAATTTCTCCATCTTTATAAGATCCATGTAGGGGCCTTGATCATATGTGACAATATTTGCATCAATCTGTTTGATGTTCTCATTTAGTACAACTAAGGAGAGTGCAAGTGCATTTCTCAGTTGTGTTTGTCTGGTCCTTATCTTGTTAATCTCTATCTTGGATTTCTCAATTTTATCTATCTTCCCTTGATAGATTTTGTTATAGATATTGATGTCTTGAGAAGAGACTTCAAATGATTTTCTTATGGTTTCAATCAATATGTTTTCTTCCTCAATCTTCTTTGTATGTTCTGAAGTGAGCTTTCCTATGTCCATACAGTTAGCCATCACATTTCTACCTTTTGCTGCTAACTCTTTCAAAATTTCTTGACCAATCTTCAATGAGTTAAGATCTAATGAGAATTTATTTATTAGTTCATCCAACCTTTCCTTTTTGTACTTTTCTTCTGCAATTTTAGTGATGAGTCTACTAGACTTGTGAATTTTTCTTTGAAGCTTGTCAAGATGCTATCAACATCATCAACTGATTGAATATTTGCCAATTTCTTATCTGTTGGCACTAGGTTGTTCAAAATTTTCACTAACTCAAGAAAGAGAGGATTTCTCATTACTTGTTTCTCTTTTTCTTTCTCCATGGCCAATACACTTATTTTGATCAAATCTTCTTCTCCCCATGCATCTAGGTTTGTTGAGTCATGGGTCAAACTTGACAACAATGATATTGATGGTTTGATAGATGGAGTGAATATAGCATTTGACTTACATCCATACATTCACTTTTCACTAGCATCTCAATAGAGGGTATTTTATTAGGTTCATCTGTTCTGTCTTTATCCTGACCTGTTGTTTCTGTTGTTGGAATTTGTTCTTGCTGCAAAGAAGCTTTATCAGTGCATAATGTCTTAGCTTCTTTGGTACTCACAAAGAATTCCTCAAATTTATTCAAGTCATTATTTAAGGTTGACATGGTTATCTCAACATCATTTATTACAATGGTTTCATAAGAATATTTGACTGTATCAAAAGGTGACAAGACTTTGGGCACAGAATCTTGTGGACCTGTCATGGGTATATTTAGAATCTCTGATTCTTTTTCTTTCTTGGAAGGAACTGGAATCACTTTAGTTGTAGGCATCGTTGATGGGTACATATTTCTATCCAAAAACACTTTCTCAAATTCTTTTTTAGTCTCTTTTCCAACCAACTCATACTCTTTATTCATAATGTGAAGAGTTCTTGTCTTGGTTCTTAGATGAGGTTTTACAAGGTCTAACAATATTTCCTTCTCATCATGTGAGAAAACAAGGAGAATATTATCTAGTGTTTCTTCTCTAATCCTCATATCTTCTTCTATGGCTTGTCATTTTAATAAGTCAAGTATGTTCCATTATCTGTTTGAAATGACTGTCTTAAGTTCCAAAACTGACCTTTTGAACTTGATCATATGTGATATAATCATAGAATGTATCTCTGATTTAACAATCTCTTGATATTTATCATAGACATTTGCAATTGAATCTAGTCGACCTTCATTAATGATTTTGTTTCTCAAGATTTCAAGACTAGTTCTGAATCCTACCTCAGGAGGGACTTGAGTATTCATTACTTTGCTTTGATTTGTCCTTGAGGATGCATGGCTTGTGGGGACTTTCTTCCTTCTTCTAATCATCTTTCTTGGCACAGAAGTTGGAGAGGATTCTAAGTCAATAGTAGTAGAGGGTGCATATATGCTCTCATCAGACTTCTTCTTTTTCTTCTTGTGGATATCATCAGATTTTTCTATTTTGACTTCTGTAGGTGTTTTCTTAAGTTCTCTAGAAATTTTAGCTTCCCTAGCTTTATCTAGGTCTTCTTGGGTGACGCCATGAACTTTTAGAATGTTAGAGGTAATCCTTGATGCTTTCCTTTTATTTTCTGCACTGTATAGGATAGAATCAACTTGATTTGTCTTTTCTCTATATGTTCCCCATCTAGGCTCGTTTGGATCTTTAGATGTAGAAAGAAGAACTTGTGCATATCCTTCCAAAATATGTTCTTCTACCTCATAACCAAGTTGGTGAATCCATTTTGTTCTTGGCTCAACTGCTTCCATGCATGTACATTTTTTCTCCACCATGAAGCATATGGTGTCCTTGTATTTTTCAACTATCTTCTCAGGTATTCTAAACCTCTTCTACGTCTTAATTCTGAATGTCTTGATCTCCATATCCATAGAATCCTTTATACTGCTTTATAGTGTAGCTTTCAATGAAATTTGAGACAAGGTAGGTTTTCTTTTGTCTAGGTAAAGATTAGAGACCTTACCAACAATGTGGAAGTATATGTATATAATCAACGAACCAAATCTGAATATTTTGCTTTTTTCATGCTTGATAACTTTAATATTCTCAATTAGTTGTGCATGCAATATCTTACAAAGGTTATATTGAGTGTTATCTCTTTCCATCCTTATTGCTACCATAACTGTAGCTGTGGATACACTATTAATTATGCTTGCGTGCTGAAACTTGTAACCAAGTATCATGGTGACGAGTTTGATGTCTTTCTCCATAATAGGATCAACAGTCATTATGTGCCTATCGCTTATAGATAAGCATGCATGCTCAACCTGTTTCTTGACATCCTTTCTAGTGGGAAGAATGGGACTGACTTTAGAGAGTCCACTCATCTCATGAATGAGATCAACAGTAATACAGACAAGAACTTCACCAATCAAAAATAGATCATCATGAATCCTACTGAGTAAAATCTTAACCCATTTTGGTTCATAGAACTCATGCACATTTGTATACTCAAAAATAGGGTTATCTGAGAGATGTGAGAATTTATCCTTGAATGAGTAATCCAGGTTCATCATAGATGTCATGAGCATCATTATGTTGTTATCACCAACAGAATCCTTCTTACAATAAATGTAAGCGTGTATGTCCTCAACATGCACGACTCCTAACGGACTCTTGGAAAATTCTCCCTCAACATCATCCAAATATTACTTGAAAGGATTCTTCTTAAACACATATATCTTCTTCTCAGAGATGTCAAACACTATAGGAGTTTCCATTACTTACTTGTAACTTGCTTAAATAGGGTTTCACCGAGATTCTGAAATGACGCATCTGTGCTAGGGTTCTGTTACAACTACAATCCACTTTGCTAACCAACCAACGGTAATTATGAAATACTAAGACACTTGAATCTCCTATGCTCTCCAATTTCTCAATCTCAAATGTAAAATTGAAGATATTAGATCTTTTACCGACTTATAAATGAGTTACTACATTTAATGCTTGTTGCCATAACATAGTTTCTACTGTGAATTCCAATTTTAGTTCCTTCTCTACTTAGAACCTTGTGCTCTTGAATATTGTATCAAAATTTTACCAAGAGCATAAAACTAAAGGCGCATACTCAAAGGTGATTATACCTTCCATGCAGGGGTTTAGAGCTTGTCTAGCTCCCCCTATGACCATGAGGGTCATCTAACTAGAAGTAGAAGTTGCGTCCACTATGGATGCATCTACCACTTTGTCAACACCATCATCTTTCTTTACTTCAACCCATATTTTTCTTGAATCTTCTATATCTTTCACAAACTTGACTTCTCTAGATTCTTCAAATAGAGATCCTTGAGACTTATTAGGTCTTTCTTGTCTTTGCGCTCTAGATCTCCAAAACCTTGAGATGTGTCCAGCTTTGTTACAAGACTGAAAAATCACTGGAGGCTTGTTGATATGATTAACCATGTTGCACTATTTGGATGTGTGTCCTTTGTAATTGCATATCTGACATGTAATGTTTTGATAATTTTTCTATGATTGATTTATCTGATTGTACTGAGTCTGACTTCTTTGATTTTGTTGTGTCTGATTTCTTAAATTTGATCTATAGTGTATGGCTCTATGACTAAATTTGTTGCATGAATAACAATAACCATTGAAAGGTCTTACCTCTTTACAATCCCTTGCCATATGTCCTTTTTTTTTACAGGCATAATAAGTATGGTTAACTAGTTTGCATTCATCTTTAGGTGGTTCTACTTTAGCCTCTGCAAGATTCTTAGTTGCCTTTGCTTCTGTAGTTTCTTCTTGTGCTTTCTTTCTTTCTTTCATTGTATTGATTTGAATTTGTGCTTCATTGTATCCAAGACCAGTGATATCACCCCTTAACTTTTGTGCATAAAGCTATGATTGTAATAGATCAGAACTTGTGTGTAATTTCTCAATATGATTCTTGGCTTCTGTCAACTTGGATTCTATCTTTTTCTTGATATTCTCCAACTCCAAGATCTTCATATTTGCTTGCATGAGTTCTTCATCTAATTGTTTACTTTCTTTAGTATTTATTGAATATCTGTTAGGCTATCTATTAGCTTTTCATTCAAATCTTTAATCTTATCCTTCAGAGACATGTTTTCTTCATTCATCTTTTTGACCATTTTTCCCAAATTATTCGTAGAGAAATCTTTCAAAACTTTTCTTAATTTGTTGATGAGCATTTGCGAGCCATCAACTTTCAATTTCAGTCCTTCATTTTCTTTTTTAGATCTATCAAGATCTTCAAGAGCTTCTTCAAGATTCTTTTTTAGATGTTTCACTTCTACTGAGTCCATGATCTCCTCAAGTGGTTAAACTTCTCTCAGAGGACCAAAGCTCTGATACAATTGTTAGAAATGGAAACACTGAGAGGGGTGTGAATCAATGTTCTATAATTTATTATATTTTAGAAATTTGAAACTTATCCCAATAAATAGATAATGAATTCAATAATCAAAGAATATAACACATAACACAAGATATGTTTATAGGGAAACCTTGATCAGAGAAAAACCCCGGTGGGAATTAGTACCCACAAATAATTGCACTAGTCTTATGAACTTGATAGAGTTCCTTTTCCCTGTTAGGAGAATTCATTACAATGCTAAGTACAATAACCCTATTAGGAGTCTTTTAAAAACCCTGTTAAAGGTGGATGGCACATTTCTAGAGCTCACTACTCAATAAGAAGAAGGCTACAACCTCTTGATAACAGATACTCACAATATCTGAGAGTTGAACTGCTGTTATGACACTTCTTGTCTGATCAGTTCCTTTTGTGCACTGAAACTCTAATCACTAGAAGAGCTTTATCTCATACTAATTATTCTTCTTTCTTTGCTATCTTATTTATAATCATTCTCTTTCAACCACTCAACACACTAATACAAAATACATGTTAAGTATATATACATACTCAATAGACGGGACCAAAACTTAAGACTTAGTCAGCCCAAAATCAACATACACAACGCTTCCAAGTTAATTGGATAAAGAATGTTTACATGAGTGATAATAAAATCATTAAAAACATATTAAAATAGGTGCATAGCCATAACAAAACAAATTAATATGCGCTAATCAAAATCTATAGTCAGTTCTATGCTATGTTCTGTTGAACTGCTTGTGACACTTACTTTTCTTTTAACTTCATCATGAGGACATATCTGATGTTGTGTGTATAGAATTAGTATAATGATGTATCCAAAATCTAATATTTGAAGGCATAGATCAAGGTGAGTTCATTCACATGTGCATTGGTGCTCTGATCAGTGGGTATATCTCTGTCTGCACTGTCTTCTATACTTAGCCAAATTTTGATCTTCGAAGTTTATGAACTGACTATCAAAACTTCATATGACTTTGTTTCCATAATGACAACACAAAACTTAGTCATATAATCTTAGTAAAGTCAACTTTCCAACACTCTATTAATTAAATAAACAACATTATTTACAGCCTCTTCCCACATGTTTAAGGGGAGCCCAGCATGCAATCTCATAGTCCTTGCATGCTCCATTATTGTCTTATTCATGCATTCAGCCACTCCATTTTCTTGTGGAGTAATTGGAACCATTTTCTGCCTATGAGTACCATTAGAGGAACAATAATATTCAAATTTTTTTCTGCAATACTCACCACCATTATTAGATCTGAAACATTTTAATATTTTACCAGTCTCATTTTCAACCAAGCTTTTCCATTTTTTAAAAGTTTCAAAAACTTTAGATTTTACCCTAAGGAAATAAATCCAGACTTTCCTAGTTGCATCATCAATGAAAGTAACATAATATAGAGAGACACCAAGGGAAGATACATGAGATAGCCCCCATACATCTATATGCACAAGATCTAATTTATCATCTTTCTTTTCCTTCCCACTCTTTAAAAAACTGACTCTCTTTTGTTTCCCATCCACACAACTTTCACAGAAATCCAAATTTACGCATTTTAGACCAGGTAAAACTTTCTCACTCATGTGCCCAAGTCTGTTGTGCCATAGCATTTTTTTAGTATCCACAGCGATAGTTTCATTTTCTACTTGCTCAACTATAGCAGTTGTTCCTGAACATTCACTTTTCTCTGTAACAATTAGAGTAGAAGGAACAACAATTCCTGTACAAAGATATAAGGTGCCTACTTTCACACCTTTTTCTACTACTAAGGAACCTTTTGAATCCTTCCAAGTTTTATCATTAAAAGTAACTGTGCAAATCTCATCACCTAGTTGCCCTGCTGAAATTAAATTTCTACTCAGTCTTGGAACATGTCTAACCTCTTGTAGTAGCTAATGATTCACGTTATGCAACTTAATCTTAATTCTCCCCTTCCCAACAATTTGACAGGGTTCATTATCTCCCAAATAAACTTGCCCAAAATCACCTTGGACATAATAAATAAAATAAATCCTATGGGGTGTAGCATGAAAAAAATCCCCTGAATCTAGAACCCATGAATCATCAACGTTCTCTAGGGAAAGAATCAAAACATCATATTCAGATTTATTGCTTACCACATTTTCCTCCTTATTGCCTTCTTATTTGTCTCCTTTATTCTTATGAGACCAGCAATCTTTCTTCTTATGACCTAGTTTTCTATAGTACCAGCATTCGCTAGGTCCTCTTGATTGAGACCTCTTTCCTTTTGACTTTCTTCATGATTTCCCATGATTTCCAGAGTTGTTTCCTCTATCTCTTGTTCTGCCTCTTCTTTCAGCATTCAAAACACTACCTGATGTAGAACCGCCTGAGCTTTTTCTACAAATTTCCTCACTCAGAATAACACCAACAACATCTTCAAATTTTAGGGTGTTTTAATTATAAATAGGGTTACTAACAACCATTATCAAGATACTCCAGCTTTCTGGCAAGGAACACAGAATCAAAAGAGCCCTAATTTCTTCATCAAAATTTATACTTACAGAAGATAATTGAGTAGTAACTATATTAAACTTATTTAAATGATCATTCACTGACCCATATTCTACCATCCTCATATTAAATAAATGATTCATAATAAATACCTTATTTGAAGTGGAAGGCTCTTCATACAACTTTTCTAGGGTTTCTATCAACTCTTTAGTTGTCTTTACTTTGGTAATATTAAACGCCACCAATTGTGCCAGGCATAAGTGA
Organism: Thuja plicata; assembly: GCA_018584345.1. Lineage (NCBI taxonomy): Eukaryota > Viridiplantae > Streptophyta > Pinopsida > Cupressales > Cupressaceae > Thuja > Thuja plicata. The sequence goes on from MU226436.1 coordinate 2,914,799, forward strand.
ATGTTACCCAATGCCTTTCTATCCAGAATATCCCAATCCTCCTAAGACATAGCTACATCTTTCTTGGCCACTCCTCCCAATGGTCACCATAAATCCTTATGATAGAGATAGTCCTCCATCTACATTTTCCATAACTGAAAGTTTTGTCCATTAAACTTATCAACCTTCAATCTACCCTCGTCTGCCATTACTCCCACTCAACCATGAAACTCCCACTAAACTGTGAGATCTTCCTGCAGAGGATAACTGAAGACAACCTTGCTCTGATACCACTTGTTAGGATTAACAAGATAGAAATAACAATTACATGCATAAATATAACCAATATCAGAGAATAACAAACCAAAACAAAAGAGAACACAAGACACAAAGATTTAACATGGTTCACCCAATCCCTGGGCTACGTCCACCAAATAGAAAAGTCCACTCTTATTATTATCTAGTGATTACAATCTAATCACAATGCGCAAAATTCCTTATAGCTCAATACTGCCATAAAACATACAACATAATACAAAACCCTAACCCTAAGCCAATTTATACAATCTTTATGTCGCTTTAGGGTTAGAACAAGTCAGCCCAAAAAATTTCATAGTACTTTCCATGCATAACAGAAAGGTAAAACACTTTCCTGGATAGTAATTTCCTGATCAGCCACCACAATATAACAATATCTACATGGACATTTCTGGTTATTTATCTTTTTCATGTGTTCTATGCATGTACCATTTTCATATTATATCTTTGTCATGTGTATGTATTATTTCTATATTATGTCTTTGTCATGCATTGTATTTATGTATGTATGTTTATTTTCATATTATACTTTTCCATGCATTACATGTATGTATTATTTCCATACTACATATTTTTCATGTGTTGTATGTATATTCATTTCCATAATATATCTTTGTCATGCATTGTTAGGAACCCCCAAATGCACCATAGGCTCTAATTGCATAAAATCAATGAAAAGACCTACAGACTTCCTCTAGCACCTTAAATCAAATTCCAACATCATTCCACACTTTTTTGGACTGGTTGCAATTCTCTACAATGGATCTGGCACCCCAATCCTCTCTTAAGCCTAAATAGGACTAGTAGACCTAGTAGCCCTATTTCCCCTGATTTTTGGAATTTTTGTCCAAACTTCCTAAAACACTCCAAAATGTAATGGTAGATTCAAATACCTTTTTGACCCCCTTAACATATATCCCAGAACTAAGCTAGTCTCTTGTAGGTCTTCCCAAGATGGTCCTTGTGCACTTCACAAATCTTTGATATCTCTCACGAGGTCCGAGATATTGCTCTCCAAAAATCACTGCCCAATTTTGCTTAGTGCACCTTGGGAACACTTTCGTCTGACATGCACCTAAACGTTCTTGATTCTACACAAGTTAAAAATGTCTCCCCTATAATTTACCTGGCCAATCGGCACCAATGGAGCTAATGGTTTGGTCCCACGATGAACAAATTGAAAGTTGCACCATTGAGAAACTTTTAACTGAGCAATAATACAACTTTTTTCACCAACCGAGATCAGGTCGCTGAATGGAATCCAAGTGGAATATCATTGAACTGATCTATTTGATTTTAGACCTTTCCTAGATGGTCCTTGTGCACTTCACTTATCTCTAATATCTCTCATGAGGACTGAGATATCACTCTCCAAAAATTGCTGCCCAATTTCTCTTAGTGCACTTTGGGAACACTTCAATCCGACATATACCAGAATGTTCTTGATGCTACGCAAGTGAAAAAAGGTCTCCCTAGAGTTTACCCAGCCAACCAAAGCTGATGGAGCTGATGGTTTGGTCCCATGATGAATAGTTTGAAGGTTTCCCCATTGAGAAACTTTCAATTGAGCAACAATGCAACTTTTTTCACCAACCGAGATTGGGTCACCAAATGGAATCCAAGTAGAATATTCTAGAACTTATCTACATGATTTTAGGCCTTCCCAAGGAGGTCCTTATGCACCTCAAGGATCTTTGATATCTATCATGAGGTCCAAGATATCGCTCGCCAAAAATTCTTCCCAATTTCGCTAACAAAAAGATTAAGAATGTATAAGTAACCAAACGAACCAAAGAACATGAGTAGCCAATGCATAGTGAAGCTACCATAATTTTTTATGGGATAATAAAATTCACACATCAATATTATATATCTATCATATATGTATGCAACTTCACTTACAATCCACACACAAAACCAATTTTATTGGCTCAAACAAATGAAGAAGAAAACTATAATTAATGTATTGAAAGTAAGTGTAATGAACATGGAAAACCTTGCAATAACTTGTATCTATAGAAATAGAAAGAAATAAATCTCTTTAATCATTGGCATCTCAAAATATTTTCTCATTTCATCAGCAAATCCTTTACATAAAGTGTCATTGCCTCCAAAAATAATATCATCAACAAAAATATCAGGAATCAAAACTTTAGTATCACTATCACATTTCAAGTAAACATTACTATTATCACTTGTTCTTTGAATTACTATTTTTATTAGATAAGAGTGAAATCTCTCACTCCATGCTTTGGGTGCTTTTTTCAAACCATATAAATATTTATGTAACTTACATACCTTGTTCTTGTTTATGTTCTCAATAAATCCTCCAAGTTGCTCAATGTATACTTCTTATTCAAGTATCCCATTAAGAAATGTAGACTTAACATCCATCTGATATACCTTGAATCCTTTGTAAGTAGCATAAGATAGAAGTATTCTAACTCCTTCCAATCTGGAAATAGGTGTAAAAGTATCTCCATAGTCAATACCATCTTCTTGTGCATAACCTTTGTAAACTAATCTAGCTTTATCTTTGATAATTTCTCCATGCTCATTCAGTTTGTTTCTGAAAATCCATTTAGTACCAATAACATTTTTGTCTTTGGGCCTAGGTACTAATGTACATTTCTTTTTCTTCTCAATTTGATCATACTCTTCTTTTATTTCTTTCATCCAATATTCATTATCTAGTGCCTCTCTAACTTTCTTAGGCTCAAATGTAGATATCAAACATGTAGTCTCTTAACTTGCTTTTGTTCATCACTCCAACATCCTTATTTCCAATAATCTTTCTCAGGGAATGGTGCCTTCTCACGTACTTTTCCAAAATAGGTTTGGTAACTCTCAGTTCTTTAATGTCAACATTCAGTTGTGGAACTCCTTGTTCATCTTCCTCCTCGGTAGGTGCTCTTGGTAAGGTATCAGGGGCATCAGGTTGTACATATAAAAACTTCTCATAATCTTATGGTTTCTTCTTACTATCTTCATCATTCCTTTCTGAAAATTCATCAATTCTTACATTTTCACTTTCCACCATTTTGTTAGTAACCTTTCAAACATTTGCAAGCTTTTCTCCTTGTATAATATCCTAAGAATATCCCTTCTTCTCCTTTTGAATCAAACTTTCCATCTCTAGAATCTTTCAGCATATAGAATTTGCTCCTAAAAATTTTTAAGTAACTAACATTAGGTTTGTGTTCATACCAGATTTCATAAGGTGTCTTGTTGGTACCTTTCTTCATTTATACTCATTTCAATGTATAAGCAATAATACTTACAACTTCTCTCCAAAATTTCTGTGAAACTCCTTTTTCAATCATCAATGTCCTAGCACAATCACAATAGATCTATTTCTTCTCTCAGAAATCCCATTCTCCTGTGGTGTCCTCGGTGCTAAAAACTGTCTCTTAATTCCATTCTCATTACAAAACAATGTAAACTCATTAGAAGTAAACTAACCTCCTATGTCTGATCTCAGACATTTGAACTATCTTCATGTTTCTTTTTTGACACGGGCCTTATACTACTTAAAAATTTGAAATGCATCAGATTTTTTTTAAAAACATTACAGACATCATTCTAGAATAATCATCCACACATAAAATAAAATATGGGTCCACATAAATCAGTATCTACTAAATCCAAAATTCCTTGTGTAATATAAGTCTTTCTTGCAAAATAAGATTTTGACATCTTACCCATCTAGCATTCTCAAAATTTTCTAGTCTCGGTAGTCCTGTTACTCTACTCTTTTTACTCACTTTGATTAAGTTGTCAAAATTAACATGACAAGTCCTTTTGTGCCATAACCAAACATCTTCAACTTTAGCAAATAGGCAACTCTTCATACAAGTATCAAGATAAAATAAATTACCTTTAGATTTTTCTCCAATAGCAATCTGATTATCCTTCTCATCAAATACTTTAACCCTTCCATATTGAAATTCTAGTCAGTGACCTGTATTGTTTAGATGTGCAACACTCAACATATTATACCTTAATCCTTCAACCCAATAAACATCATCACATATTGTGTTATTCAATAGAATTATAGAACATTTTCCTTTCACAGGATATGCAGCATCATTACCAAATCTAACATAACCTCCATCATGTTTTTCCAAGGAAATAAACTTAAGTGTGTCACCAGTCATGTGATGTCAACAACCACTATCTATAATCCATATCTCATTCTTACTTACTTATGATATTAGGGCTCTAGGTTCTTCTTCATCAAAATCATCTTTAATAGTAACATAAACATCTTCTTTTACATCATCACTATCAAAAGAATCATCATCACTTCCTCCTTCATTAGAAATATGACAAGATTTATTAACTTTGTTTTTGTAGTCTTGGTATCTCCTTAATTTGATTTCTCTTTTGTCCTTATCTATATTATCTTTCCTTTCCTCCTTATATTTCTCTGGATAGTTAGATGCAAAGTGACCAATTTTATCACAATTAAAACATTTCAAGGGTAGCTTACCTCAGTATTTGTCTTTTCCTCTTTGTAGCCTTATATCCAACAAAGCTTCAAATTATCTTTCATTCTCATCACATTCAGTAAATAACTCTTCAAGACCTTCAATGCAACTATAAAATTTCTCACTAGCACTGCTCAAATATCCATCTCTAGTAGTAGCTTCCCCAGATTTTCCAACATTTAAAGTAGACTTAAATGCATATTAAATCTTAGAAGTAGTAGGAAAACTATTATCAAAATCATTTCACTCTAATGCAGTTAACTTACCAATAGTAGCATCCGGTGAAACAGTCATCTAGGGTATATATCTTAGCTCTTGTATAGAAGATACACGAATAGCATAACTTGGTAGTAGCATTCTCAACTTTTTTCTTGTAATATCATCCTCTTTTATAATCCCATCATCTCCTCTGATAGAATTAATAGTCTCCTTAAGTATTTTACTATATTGTAATATGTTCTCTCCTTCCTTCATCCTCATAGAGTCAAATTTTCCTCTTAAAATTTATACTTTAGCCTTATGAACATGTTGATCTCCAAAATAGGTCAAAATAAGCTTATCCCACATTTTTTTTCAAGTAGTGCAACCATCAAGATCGTCATATTCATGTTCGGTAAGTGTAGAAGCAATCTCAATCATGATTTGTGTGTGTTCCTATTTCTGTCTTTGTTCACTGATAGTCAAAGGTGCAGTAGTCCATGCTACATATTCATTATCAAGAAAGTGAAGTGCATACTCTCCTAATCGAGAAACATGCAACCTCATTCTACTTTTCCATGTAGAGAAATGATCCATATTCATCTTTGGTGCTTCCCTCTTATACATGTTTAGATGTCTACGCAAGTCCTTTTAAACTTATCACTTCAGAGTAACTTATCTCTGATACCAATTATTGGTCCCATTGAGAGGAGGGTGAATTAGAGAAATCAAAATTTAAACACTTAAAACTAAACTCACTGATTCACTTGATAATATTGAATACAGTAAATAACCAATTCACCAAATAACTCAAAAAATTAAATAGAAATACATCTCATATATGTAAATCAATCATTCAAACTTAGCAATATCAAATTAACTCATTTAACTCCATACTTAATACGGTTGACACCATATTTAATGAGGAAACCCAATTTGGAAAAAACATCTATAGGAATTGTAACCCACAATAAAAATGTACCCTTCTGAAGTACACTTGGTTAAGAACTTATCCTAATAAAGATTACAAACACATTTGCTAAATGTGACCCTGTTAGGGGATTTACCTCAGATTTGTTAAGATCTTCACCCTATTAGGAGTGGCATTATTAGAGGTCTTTAAGCACTCTTTTGGAATGTAACCTAAGTCTATATTTTACAAAAATGATAGTAAAATCCACTCGGTTAAGAGATTTTTCTAGTACAAATATTAATAAGAAATAGTAAACTTTGATCTGTAAATACAACAACTACCTTATCTTATGGAAAATCCTTTATGCTCAATTGAATATTGGCATCACATACTCCATTGATCTATTTTTTCATACCCAAAACTAGGGAAAAACACACACACAATTTATTTTTTAAAGCACATAAGTACGTACAACTAACAATGGTTGAGTTGGAAAGGTAATAGCAAGGTAGAGATAACCTCTGAATTACAAGGTATATACGTAGACTAAATAAGGGTCATGCCACAAACAGATGCAGAATTGGGCATCAACTTGTTCCACGGGTTATATGAATGCTCAACTCAGGTTGATCTAACTCTGATTCCATGTTTAGAATCATGATGGTAGTTAGTGATTATGAACATATGTTGATATAGGTTGACCTAATGCTTACTTAACTTTTAACCTAGATTACAACTTAATCCATTCAAGTCTAGTTCCAGTTAACATTAACTACTAGCTCAAAACCTAGTCAGATTAATATTCTACTCTCTTTTAAACAACATACATGAAACATTTATCAATTGACAAGATTAAAATTGAATAACAATTTTCACTATACCAAACAACTATTAATTAAAATCTAATAGCTGAAATCAAATCTGTTTCCCTAACCTACCAACTTCATTAATAAAATTATTCTCCTTTGATGAAAACACCTGCATTCTTAATTCATCAATCCCTTAACATAACAACTTTAAATTAACCTTTAATAAGACGATTAAATTATCCTTTAATACAAAATTTAAATTAACTTCTAATAGAAATCTAACATAACCCCTAACCCCTTGAACACAAGAGTAACATATACCTTTTTTTTATTATGATAAAATTTAAACTAACATTAACTATACATTTGAATAAATTGAGTAAATCCATTTCTATAATACACTAATCAAAACTTTAGACCAAAAATTCCTATTAATTAGATTCACAAATCTCACAATTATAAAATAACCTAAAAAACTAATGTTAAGAATCCATTTAAAATGATTACTTATTATATTAATAGGTAGTTCCAATACCAATTAAAATTAAAACATGTTAATAAATGCATCATCATCAAAACACTAAAGTTATTTACCTAATGAATTATGCTACATCATAGAATTAGTTTATATATATGCCTAAAATACTACACAATTAAGGATTAAAACAAAAAGGAATTAGATCTCATTTACTAACTTAACTATCTACTAATTACTTGTTAATCTAACCGAACTATCTAATAAATTACTAATCCTAACTATCCACTAACTTATAAATTTACCATTTTACATTACAAGTCCAAAATGCATTGGGGGTCGAATTGCAATGGGGAGAGTGCAGGTCTGCTGACTTGTCTTGGGGGCCCACCACCTAACTACCCCATCCTCAGTAAAGAATTTTCAATGCCATGAAATAGGACAGCAAGGTGGGCACATTTTTTTAAAGGAGGGTGATGGGATTTGCTATGACCCACCAACAAATTTCTCATCCTCCCAAGGTGAATTTGCATGGAGGGAGAGTTGACTTGGGTTAAAAGGCATATGACATGTCAGAAGAGTTAAAGGATGCCTGAAAAATGGCACAGGCTTTGGGGAGTACAAGAAACATATAAGAAGCCCCAAAAAAATTTAATCATTATAAACTTTACACAGTCCAATGTTCAAGCTAGAGATAAAGAGGTAAAGGTGGGGCCCACGAAAAAGGGTAAAAGCAAGGTAAGTTAAATTTAGAGTTTAGGAGTAATAACATGATTATGTTAATGAGATTAGATTACGAATTTAATTAGGGATAAATCACATTGGGAAAGGAATATTCTTTGTGGTAAGGAGAATATTTCCTTTCCCATACAAATTCCAGAGAGCATTTTTGCTCTAAATCTGGAAAGTGCTATGGGCTTTGTTTGATATAAGCTCTTCCATTTTTCTTTACTTGGTTTAATTTTTGAAAAAGATCATAGTGTGCATTAGGATTGATTTATTGAGCAATATACTAAAAAGACTAATAATATTAGTTGATTTCTATATTATCATACTAACTAGTTTGATTTGTTATTGTTAGCAAGGTTATTTCTTCCTCTCAAGAGTTGCAATTGAAATGGAGATTTTTATTGAAGAGAGTTGAATCTATGGAGATGGAATTAGAGACTTTCAAAGGGAGAAATGGAGTGTTCCAATAACTTGAAGATTTATATTAACATACATTATGGAGGTTTCAAGATTCACAATTCCTAAGGATTTTTAGGAAATGAAACTATTATATTATCTTTCTCTTTCAATATTGGGTATCCTTCTATACATGGATGATTAACTTCTTTTATTTTAATAAATAGAATGCAATATGCATGAACTAAAGATTCTATCATTTACATTATGATAGTCTTACAATCTACATTTACACATCTTCAAGATGATAAATCTACACAATACTTGGATGGTATACAACATATCTTCCTTTAATGAATCATTATATAAAGAAGGAGATCTCTCACATCTAGCTTGAAAAGATTCAAAAATGAGCATTACAACAATCAACAAGAATAAATTTCAATACAATGAGTGACTATACAACATTGAAGTTGCTTACACACAACTACCCCCAAATAGGGATTTCTTTCAAGCTTCTTTTACCATCTTCATGACTTCAAAAACTTACAAATTTCATGATGGAAACCATGGGAAGCTCACCTCCCAACCAAGGCCTCAAGGAGGTCACCCCCGAGCTTGGAGAACCAAGGCTAAACAAGATTTCACAACCAAATTCTCACAAACATTTTATATGCACAACAAACAACAATAAACTCCCAACCAAGGTCTCACAAATGAGTTTTCCAAACCCATTAAAGTAGGGTGAAGGTGGGATTTTCCAAGGATGAGAATGCCATTGCAATTTCCAAATTTCTCAACAAGATTTTTCCATGTCTCTCCAAGACTATATTGACATTCCTTCCATATACACATTTGGCTATTTCTCTATCAAAAATAATATTTACAACATGGCTTCATGGAGCCCATACTCCATGAAATTATCCCTCTTCTCCAAGAGAAGAGACTCTCACTATAATGGAGAGCCCAACTAACCCCTTCACCCAAGGCCACTTCTTCCCTTCCCAAAAGGGTGAGTAATGTCTCAACTCCCATGAACAACACTCCCAATCCAAAATAACAAGAATTGGTACAAAAATCCAAAAGCATTCCCAACCCAACACATGACAATAAAATTTACATACAACAACACTAGACAAGATTACATACATGAACACCATACAAGATTGCATATTCATAAAATAATAACATCCAAATCTTCTTGCAACAAAACAAGCACTTCATGGCAAAGGAGACCAACCTTCCAAATGTGTTATGGAAAAATAAAACTTGAGAAGAGCCCAAACCCTTATCCTTCCTATTCCAAAACTTTAATTGTCTCTAAAATTAGAGAGTGGGTGAACACCCACAAAGTCTCCCAAAACCCTCTAAAAAGACTCCCAAAAGTGTACTCAAGACCTAACAATAATGAGACATGACAACTAGCCTTTTTTTCTCCCCTCTTAATTGTGAGTTTAGTAAGGAGTGTGGGACAAGTTAGATGCATGTGGCCATCTCTATTTTCGCCACTTTTGAAAAGTAGGCATTTTGGAGAGTCATAATGGTGACATAGGTTTCTCCCATAGGTAAAAATTAGGCCTAACCTAAGGTACCCCCTTAGGTTTAACTAATTTTGGCAAAAAATACACTCTAGGGTCACTTTTAACCCCTCCAAGGTACCCCTAAAGTTCAAATCCGAGTTCCAACATGATGTGATCCCTACAAGACATCTATATGCAAGTGGGATTAATATAATATCATATAAGGTAAGGTGATTATTGCCCAAGCCCTAATTGACATGTCACCACCCACATGGACAACACAAGTGTCAAGTGACACCAAACAAAATATACATCACATTCACAATGACATGTCCATACAACAACATAAATTTTAAACTATTAACACACATTCAGATTACGTTTACAATAAAGATCACATTACAATGAGGTTTCAACCCCTTATTTGATTAAACCTTGGCTTACTCAATTCACATGTGTTTAGCCCTGATTCTCTGAATAATTTCATGGTTCCCTTTCCTGCACACTAAAATTTGAGCATCAGTAGTCCAAGATGACAGAATCACATGTAATATACATTTTTAATTCATAATTAGCATCATTAATCAATAAGCAAAATTAAGTCCCTAATTGAAATTTTCTTACAGAAATGTTTAAAACATGGAAATTCCTTAATCACCATGACATAACATCCATGAAATAGTTAAGTCTAATCATGATCCAATCTCCTCATCAGCCACCTATTCTAGGTCTAATCCATATCAAAATGTAATCCACACAATATAATCATCATCATAACATAACATCATGAGTCTCTGTCAGGATAATCAAAAGTGTATCAATTTACCAAAACATAAAGTATCAAAGTGTGATCAAGTAGTAAAGCTATCATGGGTCGGGGTGAGGCCTCACATCTTTCTCAGACTGTAGATTCTTCAATCTCTGTTTCTCAGTTCTGCTTGGTAAATTTTGTTATTCAGCTTCATCTTCTTCTCTGTTCAATTTGCTAGCATCATATTATGTTCATATTTCACATTCTTTATATAGACATACTTTTGCCTCTTAATCTCTTTAATTTTATTTTCCTTCATTTGCACTCAGTCTTTCGATCATCTTATTCATATTTTATAATTTGGTAAACCATTTCACTTTTACCTCGGAACTTGTACTTTTCTTGGAACTCTTCACAATTCAAGTTAACCACTTCATCTTTGCCTTAGATATTCTCATTGAATTTTCCTGTTCGTAGATCTTGTAATAATAAAATGAGTATTTAATTCATTTCATCATCCATCTCATCATCGCTTTGCATTAAATTTGATCTTATCATCATTTATAATCATTATTTTGTACTCACTAAAACTTGCTTTGCAACTCGGTAGCTGACTTCATTCACTTCCCGGTGTCTAACTCATCTTTAGTTCTCGGTGCTTGAATTTCACTCAGTGCTCGGTAACTTGTGACCAAATCACATAAAATTCTACCGAATGACTCTTTCTAGCTCAATAAAGTAACTCTTTCAGTCATAACTTTAATTCTTTACAGTTTTTGACTTGATCAATCAATTGTACGGATTTGATAACATCAAATATATACTAGAAAAAAAAACTATATCATCATTACTTCATCATTGTCTGATATGTATTTTTCACCCATTTAACTTCTCCTCTTAAGACATGGTAACATAATAAAAATCAATTAATCAATTGCTTGATATGAATGACAAAACAATAACTAATCTAACCATTTCAACAATCATGATACTCGATATCACTCGGTCTTCATCATCTCCATTAGATATTCATTAGTTAATAAACATCATGGATATGTGCATCATAGGAGAGACAAGGAGGGTCATGTAGAGCTATGGAATCCTATTGTTATGGTAAGAGTATATAGTTAACTTGTCACATTGTATTTAATTTTAAACATTCATATTTTTAGTAGGATTTTCTTATAATGATTTCCCACTTATGTTATTTTATGTGTTCCATTTATGTTCAATTGATGATAGAGGAGGAGATGGCACAGGTGGAGAGTTCCATGCTTTTGGCCTCTACACTTCCATAGTACATATGTTTTAATGTACTCATTGGTTTTCTTTTTTATAATATTATATACACTTGTTTTCTAATTTTTATGATCATCTTATTACATAGTGATGTAGGTTTCACCAGCAGCCACTGGGGGTAAATATGAGGGAGTTCAAGTTTTGACAAGGGGAAGGTAATTAATTTAATTAGATTGTTTATGAATACATGTATACTTGTCACTTGTGCATACTCGTTTTTACTTTACATGGTTTATTTGACAAAGGGTGGTGTCTGACAATGTTGTGAGACCAATTCACCATGATAGAGTCATAGGCATCTCAATTCATAGTGATAGCCCCACGATACGTATATTTGTAAATTTATTTGTTTTTATTTTACTATCAAGTATATATAATATGATCAATTCATGATTGTATGAAGTATTTGTTTGAGTTTTGTAGGTCACCCCTAGTTTGAGGGAGGTACAATGCCAAGGGTTTGTATCATTAATGACCCAACCGACATTTCCTGAAGAAATTTCAACACAGGTAAGTTTTAATGTTAATTCAATTATTTTGTAAACATATATTTGCTACCAATGATTTAACATTAAATAGTATAACTCATAGATCAATCACATTTTTGCAAACTTATAAAGGTTGGAGTCGACATTGGTGGCATTGTCCCTTCGCTACCAAGGAAATATGTTAGGACTCCTGACTGCACGAGGAGACAGAGAGGTGAGGTACATGAGAGTTCAATTTTAAAATTTGTTTATTTATTATTGTTGACTATTATTTTGAATTTTTATTTTTATTTGTAGAAACCATATAAATTAAGTAATCTAACTTGGGGTTTCAATTTTGTGTTTTAATGCAGGATCCATTAGAGTTAAAGAGTACTTCAAAGAGGCTCTATTTTGATGATCCACCAGTAGAATATGATTTCCTAGAAACATTTGTAGTTGTTTCTTTTTTTGAGATGCCATATGGCACATTTTGAGTTGGCATATGCCACATTGTATCTAGATGTGTTGATTTAGTAAAGATTTTGAGATGGCATGTGCCACATTTTGTACAAAACAATTACATATATACATATCTACATGGTCATTTCTAGTTATTTTATTTTTTTCATGTGTTCTATGTATGTATCATTTTCATATTATATCTTTGTCATGTGTTGTATGTATGTGTTATTTCTATATTATGTCTTTGTCATGTATTGTATTTATGTATGTATCTTTATTTTCATATTATATCTTTTCCATGTGTTGCATGTATGTATTATTTCCATAATACATATTTTTCACGCATTTTATGTATTTTTATTTTCATATTATATCTTTGTCATGCATTGTTAGGAACCCCTAAATGCACCATAGGCTCCAATTGCATAAAATCAATGAAAAGACATACACACTGCCTCTAGCACCTTAAATCAAATTTCAACATCATTCCACACTTTCTTGGACTAGTCACAATCCCCTACAATAGATCTGGCACCCCAACTCTCTCTTAAGCCAAAATAGGACTAGTAGACCTAGTAGCCCTATTTTCCCTGATTTTTGGACTTTTTGTCCAAACTTTCTAAAATACTTCAAAATATAATTGTAGATTCAATACCCTTTTTGACCCCCCTTAACATATATCCCATAACTGAGCTAGGTTCTTGTATTCCTTCCAAAGATGGTCCTTGTGTACTTCACAAATCTTTTAAATCTCTCATGAGGTCTGAGATATCACTCTCCAAAAATCGCTGCCCAATTTTCCTTAGTGCACCTTGGGAACACTTTAGTCTGACATGCGCCTGAACATTCTTTATTCTACATGAGTGAAAAAAGATCTCCCCTAGAATTTACCCAGGCAACTAGAGCTGATGGATCTGATGGTTTGGTCCCATGATGAACAAATTGAAATTTGCATCATTGAGAAACTTTCAACTAAGTAATAATGCAACTTTTTTCACCAACCAAGATCAGGTCTTCAAATGGAATCCAAGTGGAATATCCTAGAACTGATCTACATGCTTGTAGGCCTTCCCAAGATGGTCCTTGTACACTTTACTGATCTCTAATATCTCTCACGATGTCTGAGATATTTATCTCCAAAAATTTCTGCCCAATTTCTCTTAGTGCACCTTGGGAACACTTCGGTCTGACATGCACTAGAAAGTTCTTGATGCTACGTGAGAAAAAAAAATCCCTCCCCTAGATTTTAGCCGGCCATCTGGAACCAATGGTTTTGATGGTTTGGTCCCATGACGAATAGTTTGAAATTTACACCATTGAGCAACTTTCAACTGAGCAACAATATAATTTCTTCACCAACCGAGAATGGGTCGCCAAATGGAATCCAAGTGGAATATCCTAGAACTGGTCTACATGCTTGTAGGCCTTCCCAAGAATTTCCTTGTTCACTTGATGGATATTTTATATCTCTCACGAGGTCTGAGATATTTCTCCCCAAAAAGTTCTTCCTAATTTCACTGACAAAAAGATTATGAATGTATAAGTAACTAAACGAACCAAAGAACATGAGTAGCCAATACATAGTGAAATTTACCATCATTTTTTATGGGCTAATCAAATGCACACCTCAATCTTCTATATCCATCATATATATATCCAACTACACTTACAATCCACATACAAAACAAATTTTATTGGCTCAAACAAATGAAGAATAAAACTGCAATTAATGTATTGAATGTAAGCGTGACATACATGGAAAACCTTGCAGTGAGTTGTACTTACCTTCTTAAGTGTGCCTGAAGGGTCATCTCTCTACTTGAGGGTATTCAATATTTCTTCATAATCAATAGTACTAATAGTCAAAATTTCTTTTGTCTTTCATTTTCCTTGATGTTTCAATAACTTAACATTGGCTGCTATAACAAGGTGTGAATACATGAGAATGGTTTTGTGTTTCTCATAGTCTTCAAACACATGAATTCCATTCTGTCTAATCATGTATGTGCACAACCATGTTCCAACCAAAATATTTGAACCTATTAGATATGTGAACATATCATCATTTTTCATCGGTTGTGAAATTTTTTGATTTATTTGTAGACAACGTGCTAACTAGCAATCCGATCTCTCATCATTCCCCTATGGTGCACCAATGCAAAACATGTCCTAGATGTAGAAGATATGAAAGATGGTCGTAGTCAAGTGAAAAATCCATATCATCATTTATTACAGAGTGTGATAGATAAAGAAGTTATATAATGTGGAACCTATTAGTAACCTCAAATGTTGGAGAAATTTGGAGTGAATAAGTGAAAATTTCTTTAAGGCAAGGTGAGTGCCCCTAAGAAGCCTTTTGAAGAGGTTTTACTTTGAATGCATGCAAAAAGAGACCTGATGTTTTTTAGGGGAAACCACTTAGAGAGTGGGTTCAACATCTTTCATTAAGAAAGTGCAGAGGGTCTCAGCCCTGAGAATTCAGTTTTGATGTGTTTTGAATAAAGCCATTCGGAGGTGTTTACCTAAATCTGCATTTTGCACATTTCTTGATTTTATCAAATGACCTACTTTGCCTACTTGTATCTTTGACCAGACTGATACCCGTGATGTAAGGATTATTTTGAGGTGTTTTAGGCATGAGAGAGAATCTCCATTTCCATTTTCATATCCCTGTGAGTGCAAACGATAAGTTTCCCATAGCCATTCCGTTTGCAATTTATTCAGTTTATCTATATGTAAAAATATAGAATTTTGAAGTGTCCTACTTTGAGATCTTATAGTATGTACCCAGTTGAATGCCCTAAAGAAGTTGATTGTTCCTCTGCATGGAAAACCTAGAAATGAACCTTACTAAAGAGTTTTAGACTATGGGAAATTTGTTCGACCACTTTGCCCACCCCTTTCCAAATCCAATTTCTGCATTTTTAACTGAGTTTGAGTTAACAAAGTTGTTAAGTGGCTGACTTTGAGAAGAAATGATATATAACTAGTTGATCATTTGAACAAGTTAGTTGAAGCCCTATATTCCTTATGTGACAAGGAATCTATCCCCAAACTTTCAAGCTTAGAGGTGTGCATTTGGTTGTTCTGTGAAATCAAATCTAAGAGCAATTTATGCAGATTACCAATGATTTACTGAAATATTTTGTAGAACAATAATTTTTAGAAGTGTGTATCTTCTAACCATTTGATGTCTGCATCATGATACCTGTTGATCTATACTCCTAGTATGTAGATGAACTAGTGTGTTGATTTCTAAGATTCTATGAGGTGACATGGTATTTCTACAAGGTCTATTTCATATGCAGTTTACTCACTTTTGCAGTGTGCATGGTTAGAATCAGTTTGAAATTAGTCTTTTGGAATATCAATATTTTGCAAATTTGAAGGTACCTGGAATTTTCCTCTGGCACACATGTTTTCTACATCTAAATGTTCACATTGGTTCAGTGATGGCTTCTCTAGGAGGTCATTTGATCATTTTTTGGAGCCTTTTCCAGAAGCCACTTATTATTGTTATTTTAAGATGCTTAAGGTCGCATTATGAAATTCCCAAGAAAATGTAATGAGAAAAGAGCTGGAGAAAACTACATAAGGATTTGCACTCAGTGAGAGGATTATGTATGTTGTCAAGATGGGTTTGTTTACAAATTGTAGATCTAGTAAGAATGTATGGCTAGCAGAGTTTGTGGCAATTTTTGTTTTTGAACTGGATCCTAAAAGTGCTTCATCATATGTTCTTCTCTCAAACATCTTTATAGACTGGGATAGATGAGATCGCGTCCAAAAGGGTAAGGAAAATAATGAAGGATAGAGGAATTTAAAAGATGTCCGGATATATTTGTTACAATGCCAAATATGACACCTACCTCTAAACAAAGAGGATATTTTTGGCATCTATCTAGCTTTGAATCTCTAGAATTTTCATCACCGTCAGTTCAAAAGGAGTTTATCAGATTAGATGAAGATATTTTCACCCCATTGGTGGGAAAGAAGAAGATATACACATATGATACTTTGGATTTTTGGGAGTCTTCTATCGGAAAGTGGGCAAGAGCTCAAGAGTCAAGAGGAAGCGTATGAAGAAGGAGCTACTCTAGTAAAATAACACCATGGATGCTAGCGTAGGAAATGTGAAAATTCATAGACAAGGCATATAAACTATTTAATTTTGAGGCATTTGGATTAGAACCAAAGCATCTATTTGGCATGTCAAGTGTTTGACAATGGTGCATACAAAATATGAAAAACAGTAGGAAGAGAAGTCTGTGAAATGTTTCAAGAGAAGTCTGTGGAATGTTTGAGAAAAATCTGCACCATGATCCAAAAGGGTAGCATGCATGTAATGATTGGAGGTCAACGTATAGTGTAAAACCAATTCTTACAAACTTTAAAATGCCAGAAAGAGCATGCGCAGTAGCCAAGAGGAGGATGATTTTAAAATTTTCATCCAAAAACAAAGTGTTTAAATGTTGAATGTTTGAAATGCTAAGGTTGCACAATGTGCATGGGAGGAGGATTTAGTAGAAATCAAAATGGAAGGTTCCATTTCAAAAGAGTTTTAGAAAGTTTCAAGTATTAACATTGGCAGGTGTATGGTTTTGAAGCTGCGTAGCATATTGATTGGTTTTGAAGCTGTTTATTTGGTATTAAAGTAACCTACGCAATGTCTGGTCGAATGTCTGCACATTACATAAAGAGACCTGCACAGAGCATGAAAGTGGACATTTCAAAAACTTAAAATAAATGAACTTGGCAGGCGGCAAAGCCAAATTCATGTTGCGTAGGAGATGAGCAATGGTAAAACAGTTTAAAAAATTTGAAACACATGTTGTGGCAAGTGTAAAGATCATACACCCTGCCCAAAGAAGAAAAGAAGCAGCATTGTGTGGTAGAAAAGAGAGGCTACAGAGACAATAGAAGGAACCCACACAGGAGATGGGAGCTAAAACACTTTGAAAACTCTCAAACCATTTATCCCACATGCATAACGTTAGGGGTTTTTTTAAGTTTTTTTGTATGGAAATGCTTGCACCTTGGTTTGAATAAGAAGCTAAGGCTCCCTGGCAAGGCCCTTAGCTAGTGGAATGTTGGACGTAGTGGGTCCCAAATTTTGGGCACCAAAATGCACTTATACTTTAAAACCTTCAGAACTACAATCCCACATTGATGGGAGAATGGAAATTTGAGTTGTTTAAAAGGTAAAGGTTACACATTTTATTGTGAAGAAAGTGCCCAAAGGCTCTAGGCCATGCGCCCGTGTGAAGGAGGTGTGCCTTGAAATATGTGTCAGGTAGTTTGCAATTTCAAAACCAAAAAAATTTTGGCAGGGCCCACACAGGTGAAAAGTGGGACATGTGGCAGATTATCACGCACTCATGGTAGAGAGTAGAGGTCATATGAAATGCCCATGAGTACACAAGATGATGAAACATGGTAATTAATTGCGCAATCACAAAGCAGGAGAGCGGTTAGTCGTGCAGTCGTGAGGCAGGGAAACAGTCAAGAAGTTAACTGGTGAGTGTACAACCGGCGATTAGTCACCCAGTTGTGATGGTTAGAAGGTGGTGACAGTTAGTGTCATGAGTGCATGACATAATTTCTAGTGGTTAGTCATAAACTCACAGCGGTTATGAAGAGCCAACAAGAAGATGACACATGGCGTAAGATGTGTAAATGTGCAGGGGAGAAGGATAAAGTGACAATTACTAAAGCAATTAAATTTACATAAAACATTAGGATTTAATCCTTAAATGAGCATAGAGTATGTAATTCATGGGGGATTTTAAAGAAGTTTCAAATGCATAAAATCATATTTCAATTACTGTTGATAGAAGGTTGTTCGAACAAAAAAGGGGATATTTTCAAAACCAAATCAGATTTTCAGATTTGAAGGAGGCAGTTGAAGAAGAGATCATATTTTTAGATATTTTTTGGGAAAAGGAAAGGTTCCTATTGAAGAAATAATCAGGATTTCCCCTTTCTCTATATATTTTGATTTCTTCCCTTTGTACAAGGTTCCAATTTTGAGAGTTCTCTCTTCAAGTCTGTACAGTTAGTTTTCTCTTAGTTGTAGGTTGCAAATGTAGTATGTTCTTGTGATAAGTTTTCTTTTATGAAAAATGGTAGACCAATCAGTGTAGGTTAATTGTTGTTATCATAGAGTTGTCTCCATTTCTATGCATTTAGACTATTTGAATTGAATGTATTCCTGATCTTCAATTCATCTATGCAAATCTTTGTGTAGTTGTGTTGTTTCAGAATTGATCTCTTTCTAGGGAAGGGCTAAGTTTCTTTGTCTAAACAACAATGATCTCAATTGACTGTAGTCATACTTATACAAATTTGAATATTAAGGATATTTGAATTTGTCTACACATTTGTTGTGTGTTTTGTAATACATGTTCATGGGTCTCTTCTAAGGGAAGAGTTAAATTTTGAGAGCAGGTATTTGTGAGCTTGAATACAAGAATTGGATTCATAAGTATAACTTTGTGATGATATAAGTAGGTTTTTTGGTGCAAGGCAGTAACATATTGAAAGCTGGTTGGTTGAGATTTTGTTCATATGAATTTCACATTGGACGTATATTTGACTCTGTAAACCCAATGCAAGGCATTGATCTGTATGAGTGTAGAATTACCTTCAAAAACATCTCAAATCATTACAAATCCCTTTAAATTCATGTTTATTTATGTGAAGATAAGTTATCTAGTTCTCGGCACAATTAATGCAGGTGGGAGCTTGCGTAAGATTTGGAGAGTTTTAAATGCCCATTACCTACAAGTCTGAGAACTATCCACAGTTGTGTATCTGCATAGTGTTGTGTAGAAAGAGGTTTATTATATGTGTAGATTATGTTATTAGGAAAACCCTCCTGAGTGTGTGGAACTCAAAGTGAAGAAGGTCATAGGACCTTGTTAACATTGGCTTTTCTTGTCCTTAATCTGTTGATGATGTTGACTTTGTGAAATAGATGAAGATCCCAAGGTCTAATTCCCACTTTATCTTTTAGGATTGAGGGTTGCAAGAAAAAGAACTAACATAAATGGTGACTCTATTGGGGAACATGTTAAATTCATTGAGAGAAAGAGTTGCTAGTTAGAGTCTAAAATTTATTTCAGATCTGTATAAGGATAGCTTGGAAGTGATTTCATTGCAGCAAGTATAAAGAAGATTGTGCGACTTTTCTGGTTGGAGAAAACCCAGAAATAAAATATATGTGTCAAATGGCTTTTCTTGTTTGAAAATTTTCCTCTGCAAGGAGGTGGCGAATCTATGTGAAAAGAACCCGATGGAGCTATAAAGAAGGCTCTAGATCTACCAAGTTTCTAGTCAAAGAGAAATGAGAATCAGCTGCAATTTTACGTCCAGGTAATCCTCATGTTTTCATGTGAAAGAAAAGTTCCTTATAAGGTGAATAAGTCACTAAAGAAAGGAAAATGGTTGTGAAGCTTTTCATACTTCTTGGTTTAAATTTCTGTCATCAAAATGAGAATTATGTTGTTATTATGACAAATTAGTGATTTCATAGTTGGATAGAAGTTTTGTGACAAAATAATATGTATTGCTAAATGAATGGTTCAATAGAGATTCTAAGTTCATTGGATCTAGTTGTGTTTCCTAGATCCATAAATAATATGGTAGATCTTGAAGAAATTTATAGGGATAATGCATTGTTAAGAAAAATCCTCCAAAAGGAAGCCACATTGTTTTTAAGAACACTGATAGGAGAAAGGAAGGAAGAATCGATGTATTTTTTTTATAAAAGGTTTTGTAATGTCTTTGATGAGATTCCAATGGATGTTGAATTTGAAGGATCAAATTGTATTGATTTGTTTCTAGAGATTTATGTACCTAAATCAGCCCATTGGTCTGCATCCCTTACAGAAGAAGGTATTAAGCATGCTAGAAAATGGATAGATTCGATTGAAAAATCTGAATCTAGTTATGTAGAAGTTGTTGAATCTGGTTATGCTAGTGATGTTGAATCTAATTATGCTGATGATAGTGATTATGATGCTAACAATGAAGTCAATGAACAATAAGATGATAAAGATGAATTTATAGTTGGAAATGTTTACATTCAACTTGTAGATTTTTCTTCTTCTCAGCATAATGATAATGCAGTTTTCTTGTCTTTGTTTAAAAAAAAGTTGTATGAACAGAAAGAGGATGATTATGATGAGGATGTAATTTTTTGTGATGATTCTTTTGCACAAAGTGATATGAGTCAAGAAGTTGCAGTCCTTGTTTCCAATGAGGAAAATATTTTCAACATCAAGAAAGAGACCAAAGAAGGTGAAAATGAAGTTCAATGCCCACTAATCAATGAAAAAATATGCACCTAATGTAAACTCTACTTTGCAGTGCCCGATTGATATTTGTTTTTGATAAATTTGATATGCTGATGGGTGTGAAGTATGATACATATGCTGATTTTTCTTTTCCAAATTTTGAGCCAAATGATGTGCAAGATCAAGGTGCACATGAATGTGAAAATTTTGCAAAATTTGTGTATGATGAGTATGAATACTTGTACACTGATGTAAGTTTTTACTTGGGTCGATTCGGCATGAAATAATCTGATGCTAATCTTTCTTTTGAAAAGAGTGATAAATCTGAATGTGTTTTCTCATATTTACAAGTGATTAATGAGTCATTCTTTGATGATACATTCTTAAGTTTAGAAGATGTTGATAGAAGTTGTGATCAACAAGATGATATGCAGTCAAGTTTTTATTTGGATGTGTGTCATTCTAGTTTGCAGGCAGCTATTGTAATTGAACTTCCATATTTTATGCAAACTAAAGACACATGTGTGCCTGATAATTCCAACAGACATTTAGGATTGGAATTATTTTCTGTTCAACCAATCTTTGATTCTCAAGGGTGTGATGTCTTTATGTCATAAAATGATCAGAATTTGTAGTATTATGTTGATTTCCAATTATTCAGGGATAATGATTGTGTTGATGGTATTTTCTATAATATGCTAATAAGAAATTGTAGCATGGTTGATCAGGCATATGACAATGGCGATTTTAGTTTACCTTTGGTACATGGAAATGAAAATCAGATATTTGACAGAGGTAAATGTTGATTTTAGTTTTATGGCCTTCGGACATTTGTGAATAATTTGTATATTTTTATATTTGTACAGTTGCTTTGTTTTCAGTTGTGTGGTGTTTGGTTTTCAATAATGAGCCCAATTTTGAAGTCAAGAGAAAAGAAAGTCTGATTTATTTTTTTGAATGGTCTGCTATACCAAGATATTATAGATCCTCTATGTGCCCACATGGGGCATGGATCCCTAGATAGAGCCATTGTTAGTACCCTCAAATGTTGGATAAATTTGGAGTGAATAAGTGAAACTTTCTATAAGGCAAGGTGAGTGCCCCTAAGAAGCCTTTTGAAGAGGTTTTACTTTGAATGCATGCAAAAAGAGACCTGATGTTTTTTAGGAGAAACCACTTGGAGAGTGAGTTTGAAACCTTTCATTAAGAAAGTACAGTGGGTCTTAGCCCTCATAATTCATTTTTTATGTGTTTTGAAGATAGCCATTTGGTGGTGTTTACCTAAATATGCATTTTGCACATTTCCTAATTTTATCAATGACCTACTTTGCAGACTTGTATCTTTGACCAGACTGATACCCGTGATGTAAGGATAATTCTGAGGTGTTTTAGACATGAGAGAGAATCTCCATTTCTATTTTTAGATCCCTGTGAGTGCAAATGATAATTTTCACATAGCCATTCCATTTGTAATTTATTTAGTTTATCTATATGTGAAAATGCAGAATTTTGAAGTGTCCTAATTTGAGATATTATAGTATGTACCCAGCTAAATGCCCTAAAGAAGATGATTGTTCCTCTACATGAAAAAATTGGAAATGTACCTTACTAAAGAGTTTTAGACTATGGGAAATCTGTTCGACCACTTTGCCCACCCCTTTCCAAATCCAATTTCTGCATTTTCACTGAGTTTGAGTTAACAAAGTTGTTAAGTGGATGACTTTGAGAAGCAATGATAAATGACTAGTTGAACATTTGAACAAGTTAGTTGAAGCCCTGTATTCCTTATGTGACAAGGAGTCTATCCCCAGACTTTCAGACTTAAAGGTGTGCATTTGTTGGTTGTGTGAATTCAAATCTCAGAGCAATTTATGCAGATTACCAGTGATTTACTGAAATTTTTTTGTAGAACAACCATTTTCAGAAGTGCATATCTTGTAACTAGTTGATATCTATATCATGCTACCTATTGATCTGCACTCCTAGTATGTAGATGAACCAGTGTGTTGATTTCTAAGATTCTACGAGGTGACATGGTATTTCTACAAGGTCTATTTCATATGCAGTTTACTCACTTTTGCAGTGTGCACGGTTAGAATCAGTTTGAAAGTAGTCTTTTGGAATATCAATATTTTGCAAATCTGAAGGTATCTGGAATTTTTCTCTGGCACACATGTTTTCTGCATCTAAATTTTCACATTGGTTCAGTGATAGCTTCTCCAGGAGATCATTTGATCAATTTTTGTAGCCTTTTCCAGAAGCCAATTATTATTATTATTTTAAGATGCTTAAGGTCGCATTATGCAATTCCCAAGAAAATATAATGAGCAAAGAGCTAGAGAAAACTACAAAAGGATTTTCACTCACTGAGAGGTTAATGTATGTTGTCAAGATGGGTTTGTTTGCAACTTGTAGATCTAGTAAGAGTGTATGGCTAGCAGAGTTTGTGGCAATTTTTGTTTTTGAGCTGGATCCTAAAAGTGCTTCATGATATGTTCTTCTCTCAAATAGCTTTACAAACTAGGATAGATGAGATGGTGTCCAAAAAGGGTAAGGAAAATAATGAAGGATAGAGGAATCAAAAAGATATCTAGATATATTTATTACAATGCAAAATCTGACACCTACTCCTAAACAAGAGGATTATTTTGGCGTTTATCCAACTTTGAATCTCTGGAATTTTCATCACCATCAGTTCAAAAGGAGTTTATCAGATTGGATGAAGATCTTTTCACCCCATTGATGGGAAAGAAGAAGATATACACATATGAGACTTTGGATTTTTGGGAGTCTTCTATCTGCAAGTGGGCAAGAGATTGAGAGTCAAGAGGAGGCGTATGAAGAAGGAGCTACTCTGGGTAAATAACACCATGGAGGCTAGCGCAGGCAATGTGAAAACACATAGACAAGACATATAAACTGTTTAAGTTTGAGGCATTTGGATTAGAACCAAAGAATCTATTTGCCACATCAATTGTTTGACAATACTGCATACAAAATATGAAAAAAGCACGAAGAGAAGTCTGTGAAATGTTTCAAGGGAATTCTGTGAAATATTTCAAGAAAATCCGCCTCATGATCCAAAAGGGTAGCATGCGTGTAATGATTGGAGGCAAGTGTATGGTGTAAAACCAATTATTAAAAACTTTCAAATGCCAGAAAGAGCCTACGCAGTAGCCAAGAGGAGGATTATTTTAAAATTTTCATGCAAATACAAAGTGTTTAAATTTTAAATGTTTGAAATGCTAAGGTTGCACAATGTGCATGGGAGGAGGATTATACAGAAATCAAAATGGAAGGTTGCATTTCAAAAGATTTTTAAAAAATTTAAAGTATTAACATTTGCAAGTATATGGTTTTGAAGCTGCGTAGCATGTTGATTGGTTTTTAAATGTTTGTTTGGTATTAAAGTAACTTGTGGAATGTCTACACATACATAAAGAGACTTGCACAGAGCAAGAAAGTGGACATTTCAAAAACTTAAAACAAATGCACTTGGTGGGTGGAAAAGCCAAATTCATGTTGCGTAGGAGATGGGAAATGGTAAAACAGTTTAAAAAATTTGAAACAAATGTTGTGGAAAGTTTAAAGATCAAACACCCTGCCCAAAGAAGAAAAGTAGCAGCATTGTGTGGTAGAAAAGAGAGGCTACATAGATAATAGAAGGAGCCCACGCAAGAGATGGGAGCTAAAATACTTTGAAAAAACTCAAACCATTTATCCCACATGCATAAGGATAGGGTTTGTTTTTAATGCTTTTGTATGGATACACTTGCACCTTGGTTTGAATAAGAAGCTAAGGCTCCCTGGTAGGGCCCTTAGCTAGTGGAATGTTGGAGGTAGTGGGCCCCAAATTTTGGGTGCCAAAATGCACTTATACTTCAATACCTTCAAAACTATAATCCCACATTGATGGGAGAATGGAAATTTGAGCATTTTAAAAGGTAAAGGCTATACATTATATTGTGAATAAAGGACCTAGAGGCTCTTGGTGATGCACCTACGTGAAGGAGGTGTGCCTCAAAATGTGTGTCAGAAAGTTCACGACTTTGATAGAAAACAAATCTTGGCAGTGCCCACATAGGTGACAAGTGGGACAGGTGGCGGTGTATCACACACTTTTGGTAGAGAGTAGAGGTCGGAGGAAATGCCCGCAAGTGGGTGAGATGATGAAACATGGAAATTAGTCATGCATTTGTGAATCAGGAGAGTGTTTAGTCACACAGTCGTGAGGCAGGGAAGTAGTGAAGAAGTTAACTGGCGAGTGTGCGACTGACAGTTAGTCGCATAGTTGCGATGGTTAGAAGGTGGTGACAGTTAGTGTCATGAGTGCATGACATAACTTCTAGTGGTTAGTCACGCACTCGTAGCAGCTATGAAGAGACAACAAGTGGATGACACATAATGTAATTTTGTGGCCTATGCAGACATGAGAGTTAAAATGCAAAATATATGTGTAAATGTGTAGGGGAGAAGGATAAAGTGCATAATACTAAAGAAATTAAATTTACACAAAACATTAGGATTTAATCCTTAAATGTGCACATAGTATGTAATTCAGGGGGGGTTTTAAAGAAGTTTCAAATGCATAAAATTAGATTTCAAGGACTATTGACAGAAGGTTGTTCGAACAGCAATGGGGTTATTTTCGAAACCAAATCAGATTTTTAGATTTGAAGGAGGTAGTTGAAGAAGATATCATATTTTCAAATATTTTTTAGAAGTTTTAGGAGTTTCCCTTTCTCTATATATTTTGATTTCTTCCCTTTGTATAGGGTGTAATCACATAAAAATGGTCATCTAAACCCTAGACCCCAATCTCAACAATTAATCAAGAAACCCTAATCTTGATAAACTCTAATTCCTAAATCAAACAGGCAATTATCAAATTCAAACTGATCTGACCTAAACCCTAGGTCCTAATCAATCATCTTACTTGATTAATTAATTAATCCTTAAAATCATATTACATTGGCAAATAAACTTTATACTAATTATTTAATTAATATTCTAAATATTAATTAAGTAAAAATACAAATTTGTCAATTAAATCAAAAAGGGAATTAAATTAATTATTAAAAACAAATATGCATTCAAAATCATTTAAATTATTAAAAATGCATATGACATCATCAAATCTAGTCAACTGATTATCAAAATGGAAACAATCTAGTTCCACTCAATTAACTGATTCTCCACTATATATCATTTTGGAAACATTTTGGTTAACTGAATACTGATTTTGAAAGTTTCCAAAATAGCTGATCAGTCAGTTCAATCAACTAAATCTTTTGACCAATCACATCACTTGCACATGGATTGTGCTTCTTCAATCAAATCTGAGACACTCTTTTCTTTCGATCTCGACTGTAGATTCGAGAGAGATTTCTATAAAAGAGAAACTATTTTCCTTCACAAAGGATCCTAATTTTTATTATCATTATTATGTTGCATTTCGCATTCTAGTTTTCTTTCATTTTAGCTTTCTTTTAATCATTTAGCTTTAATTGTTAATTTTTTTAAGCATGCAAACAATCTAACTTAAAGCACACTTTAATTTTGGTGTTTTAAAATGAATCTTACACACTTCAATTTTGTGCTCTTAAAATTGAATCTTAAGTAGCTTGGATTAACAACAAATCTACATCTTGTATATCATCTTAGATCAATCATAATAGATTAAAATCCTTCATTTAGAATAGGTGTAGTCACTGAGTTTGCGATGACCTGAGAGAAAACTCATACTCCTGCCTACTAGAAGGCAATAGGTCGTTGTCAATTAGTGTAGTTTTTAATTTTGCTTTCATATTGTCTAACCCACTAACCACATAGAGACTTTATTGAAGTGTGTGTGTCTGTTGTGCAGCTTGCAGGTACTTTCCCATTTTCACGCATACATTTTTGGTGCCCACCATTGGGCTCAATTTTCACTTTGAGCCAAAACCCCTTTCCACATCCATTCTGAGCAAAATATGAGTCCACCACCATGTCTGAGTCATTGTTTCAGTTCAAAATGACTATAAATACACCTATACCCGCCCAAAATTGAATTTGTGGCAAAAAAATTGCAAACAGAGCCCGTACGGCCTTCTACGTGCAAATTGAGATAATCTCCACATAGACTGAGGCTTGTACGTTTATCGAGGCAATTTTTTTTCAAAAAAGTTGGTTTAGCCCCAAACTTGATTCCTTCTGTTATAATCATGCTCTACAATTAAACCCGAACATTAACCCATCAATTGAATCCTCTGCCTCACAGCCCAAGTACATAGCTCATAGGATTCCTTTTGTTTTAGAAATGGCAGGCTTTGTATAAATATAGAAAAGCATCCTTTAGCAGCATGAATGTGGAACTAAAGTCCTGAAATCTTACACTACCCACGCAGCACCCTAACTAACTTTCCGCCCTCTACTCAAACAACGTCCACTCCTTACACATCTCACACAGCTTCAAACCCTCTTCTCCACCCCATAGCTCCTCCTCCCTACCACTCAAACCTGTACCCACCTCTCATGCTGCTTCCTCCACACTACTTACTCCCCCACGCCACCTCCACCTCTATGTAGCATCATACTCCACCTTCCGACTACCACGCTCTACTCCCCCCGTGTAGCATAATTCCCACTCCCTCCTCTGTCTCCACTTCTCTTCCCCTACCTCCACCCTGCACCTTCCATAGTCCCAACTTCCACGCAGCCCGCCTTTCATCCACAGCTCTCTTTCACGCCTACCCCTTCCCTCCACTCTCGACAGCAGCTCCACTTACCTCCAACACCACTTCCACCTTCCCCTTACCCTATCTCCACGCAGCGCTTTCTCCACTCACTCCGCAACATCCACTTCTGTAGCTCTTCACCTCCTCTGGCTCCCACACAGCCCCGCACTTCCCTACATAGAGCCACCTCTTTTTTTTCTCTGATTGATTTTAAAGCCCAACGGAGGACATCCATAGCCAAGTTCAATGACAAGAACACCAAAACACCAAGACATAGTAAGATAAATTTGATGGCCTTCCACAAGTCACATTATAGGGTTGTTGACTTTTTACGACAGCCTTTTGACCGTCAAATTTAACCTTGCTAGTTTATGACATGAACAGAGTTTTAAAAAATCCTAGCCTTCACCATATGCAATTTTAAATTTGTAGTCCGACTTAAAACCCCTATAACTTGATCTTATTAGGTCCTTTTTGGGAGCATTTTTTTTATTTTGGGTAGATTTTCCCAAAGATCATTGTGGTGGAGTTATTTTATGTTTTTGGTTGCTAGATTTCTCAAAAATTGTAGATTTTGATGACTATACTTTCCTAATCTCCCATTTTACAACTTCTAGAGCCTCGTACGGGCTCATACAGTAACCTTTTTGAGTGCAATTTTTTGAAAGTGTATTATTTTTCATCTAGTTTCTGAATATGAAATCAGATTTATGATTTTTTGATTTTTCTAACACTAACAAGTTTTGGGCTTTGTTGTTCTCTGGCTTATCTTGTTGATTACAGCCTAATAGTGGATTGTAGGATGTTGAAAAAGAAGACTAAAACAAAGACTACTAACGAATCATCTTGCGTGTTGCCTTGATTGATAGAATGCTAAAATTGTTCTTGCATATTGTTTTTTTATTGAAATAGGAACGCACATGCAATACTTTTTAAAATGAACTTCTAACTGGTGTTTTAGGGATGGCAATAATGTCAGGAAACTATGCTCTCGCCCTTTTGGGGTGATCAGAAATCCAAAAACATCATTTTCATTTGCCATTTGAGATCTACAACTTTAGAGGGCCTGTATAAGTGGGAAAAAGTACTCATCCTTGGAGAACAACCCAAGTGAGAATAAGCTAATGCCAAGCTTCTTCGAATCACTATAATAAAAATGCTTCCTCAAGACCAAAGCCTTAGAAGATAAGTGGCATTTGAGCTTATACTCAGCTCTCACCTAACACAAAGCAGGGCCTCCGAGTCTCAATCACGTATCATGAAATATTTGTGCTAAGGTGCTCTGTGGGGTTAGCAACCTAAATCACACTTGCGCGGACATAGAGGATACACTTAAATGAAGACCCTTACAAAAACCCTTTTTAGCTAGTGGCCAAAATCCTTTTCTACTTGTTGATATGGGAATTGTGAGACGTGCATGCCTAAGAAACCTCTCATGTACCCCTCTTGTTGAGATAGTAAATTTATCAGGATCCTTGGATCTTCAGAAATTTGAAGCTTGGTAGGCCCGAGAAGTGTGTGTCGTAGAGGGGATCCAATGTTGCTAAGATTCTAACTGTCTGACTTGAATGGGTATTTTATTGTAAGAGAATTCAAACAAGTATTGTCCATTTCTCACCACCTAGGAATAGGTTTTTCTTGATGTGCTTGAATAGTTAAGGGCTTCTTGATGTGTCTTGCGTGAGTGAAACATAAAAAATAGAAACCAAAACTAGCAAAATGAATATCAAAAAGCTCAAATGATTCAAAATCTGCACTTCTTGGTATTAACTATCAACTCTTGTCTAAGTTTTATGCATCTACTATCAACTTTTTGTCCAATTCTGTATTCTATTGTGAAGGTTCTGTCTAAATTTTCACAAATTTGTGTTCTCATCAACATCACTTCTAGTCTGTCTTTGACTATAATCTGTTGACAGTCTGAATTGTTGTTGTCTTGACATCTGATTTTTTTGTCCTAGTCCAAGTGACTTGTTATCTTATCATCTTTGTCTACGTTTTCCTTATCCTGAGTTGTGAGAGTAGGTTCGTTAACCTTGACTCAAGTTCAGAGGCATTGCTTCTCTCTCTCAGTTGGACTTTATCTCCTTTGTCCTTTGGTCTTGGACTTAATCAACACTTTAGATATCACTTTAGCACTTGTTAGTCAATTAACTAATTCATCATACCTCCTCTTTAATCTTCTAAGCAACCGCATCAATACAATCTTATAATGTCTAAAAGAAAATGGGCTAAACCTTATGGTCCTAACAATGCGCAAGAAGAGATTCTTATGGAAGCTCTATCAAAATAGCTTGAATCTTTGAAATCTAAACTTTGGTAATTAAAGGGAGAAAAGGATACACCATTCGATAATTCCTCATCAAGTAAAGAGGTATCTAAGCACAGTAAACCCATCTTTGACCAAGAATAGTTTTATGACCATCCTCTCTTTGATCAAGCGAATGTAGAGGAAACTATGACAGAATTAGATGAAAGTTTTTTCTATCTGCAAAAGAAAGATAATGTACATCAAGAAGCATCTAATTATCCTTTAGAGAGAGTCTTTACTCCTTTGGGACAATCTTATAAATCAGCATTGGAAGAAATTTTTGAGCATGATCTTATCACATTACCTCAAGCCACATCATGTGGATTGAGATTCTTGAGTAACTATTGTGCATATCATCAACACAATGATCATAAAACTTCATCTTCCATGGAGTTGAAACATAAAATCCAAGATCTCATAGATGATGGTGTAATTGAAGTGGAAATTCCTAGTGATTCAGCTAATCTCAAGCATGATCAATATCAAGAACTTATGTCTAGCAATGGTTCACATATCACATCTACTTATTCCACCATTCCTCCATCTCCTAAAGCTTCACCATATTCATCAAGAACTGAGCCTAATGATGAATATGTCTACCCTCAAGGACTACCTCTAAAACATATCCAATCTAATCAGCATACATCTGCAAGTCTTTCTCAACCTTCAAAAATCATAGACCCAAAGCGTCGATGCACTTCAACACTTATCATGCCTAATCAAAATTATTGTCCATGAACATGTCAAGAATCCTTCATATAGATCAACACTCCTGCCTCATCCTTTGAAGTGGCTCCATGTCAAGAGGATAATCCAAAGTGCAAAGAAATGAATATCATTAATGATCAAGATCAAGACACCATCCATCCTTATCCAATGGTTGACCAGAGTCACATATCCCTATATTCTAAGGGTGGTCCTCTCATATCCTTTCATTCCTTCCAAGAAGATATCCCTCCAACTCAAGAACTACATAGCCATCCATATCCCAAGCAAGATCAAGATATCCTTTCTGGCATCTCTAATGGGCCTATTGAAAATCAAGAGAAAGGTACCCTGTGTACACCATCTAAAGATCCTTGTCAAGATCAGAGAATCCCATCATCTCCTTGTCATGTTCCTCCATATCCACCTCAAGAAAACATTGTTCCTCCAAATCCCTTGCAGAAAAATAAATCCACTCAAGCTTTAGTTGCTCCTATCAAAGCTACTCATGCAGCTATTGATATAAAGGTGAATTCAAAAGAGAAGAGCCTTGGTCATGCATCTCACTCTAAATATGTTGATATCCCTTCCACACCTTATCTCCCTCCATTCAAACATAACTATGTACCTTCACTATCCTCCAAGTCCATTCTTGGTCCCTGTATCCCAAAGCTGAAACCGTCAAACCTTACATCTATATTGGGTCCTTATATCCCTCCATCCACCAATCCTATCACTAGTATATTGTCATCCTCTTACCCTATCCCCTATCAAGATCAACAAAGACATGCATCCTTGGAAATTCCTTATCAACCAATCTGTATGAACCAACCATATCGACCCTATTCATCCATAGTTCCCAAGTCTTTTGGGAGTAATTTGGATATGCAATGAAGAAATCATAAATACAAGAATCCACTTACATATGAAGATCACTATGTCCAATCTAATCGACGTGTGATTACAAAGAAAAAGGAAATATTCAAGAGACCACAAAGGTCCACTGAGAAAAGGATAATATCAAAGAAAATATGGGTTCCTAAATCCATCATGGAAGAATTGTGTTCTCAATCTAAGAAAAGAACAATATCAAAGAAAATATAGGTTCCTAAATCCATCATGGATGAATTGCATTCTAAAACATCCAAAAACAAAGGAAAATCAAAAGCTATGTGGATTCCCAAGTCTCTCCCAAAGGACATGGATACAAAAAGAAAATTAAACGTTATGTGGATTCCCAAGTCTCTCTTAAAAGACTTGAACAAAAAGGAAAATTCAAAGTTGGCATCCAAGCTTCCAAAGTCTTCCACTTCATCACCATCTAAACATCTCCCATCTTCTAACTCTATTTTGGGTACTCATGTCCCAAAATCCATTACCTTGAATACTTCACCATCTTCTCCATCCATCTTGGGTCCGTGTGTACCGAGATTTGTACCCACTCATACAACAAAACCTCAATCTATTCCATCCGTCCACTCCCCTTCAAGGGGTGTGTCAATTTTGATCTTATCACCATACCCTATTCAATATCCTACACCTACCTCTTACCCATCCATCTCATATCCTTCCATTCCTCTTATCCAATCCATCACATAAATCCTTGGATACCATCTTCCTTATCATCCATATCATTCTTCTCTACCATCACCTTATCAACATCTTTGAGCATACTTTTAGCGGCCTTGGCCTATCATAGCATATCTTTCAAAGAAGCACTATCTAAAGAGCTAGAAGCTTAAAGTTCCTCCATAAAATAAAAATTACGAAAAAAAAAAAAAAAAAGTGCCTTGGTGAAAACCTGGTAAACAGGCACCTTGGTAGCAAAAGTAAAGATAAATCAATTCATCCTATGGTGAAAACCACTTCTTGTGTCACCTTGGATTAGTACCATGATGAAAAACTAGCAAACAGGCGTCATGTGTAATTCCTCCTACTTGCACTCTTCACTTGGGGGAAAGTTCCTTCCAAGTCATCTTATCCATCATATATTACATCCAACAAGCACATGAGCATCTTTGTTCCTTCTAGTGATATTGATAAGGTTGATCCCATCCATGAACACACATGCATCTTGACATTCATTATCCTTTCCATTAGCCTATCTTCTTTCTCTCATCCATGGTACCCTATCGTGATCTTTCTTATCCCAAGCCTATCCATCCTATCTCTAAGCATTCCTACCATAATCCAAACCATCCACTTATACCTCCATCACCCTTTATCCTCATTGCACTATCATAGCTATATCCTATCCAACATTGACCCCTTGGTCTTGATCAAAATTGAAAAATAAAAATAGGTTCTTAGAAGTCTCTTGACATGTCCATTCTTTTGGACCATATGCTTTTCATGACATTAGGTCATTATCATATATTCTATCCAGCACTGCTCAATGAGCCTACATTTCTATATTCTTTTTTCCCTAGCTTGGGTAATCTTGAGGAGACTGTCTTTGATGGTTTCATTCACCCTCTTCATTCATCATTGTCTATTTGCCTCATCAATCATCTTTCAAATCCATCTGTAATGTCCTCCACCTTCCTTGACATTGGGGGAAAACCAATGTGATCTTGCTTGAGAATGAGTAATCTCTAAAAGGCAAAAAAAATCTAAAAATTGGAAAAAGTCCTAAAAAAATGATCATCCTGGTGAAAAGCTAGCAATAGGTGCCTTGATGCATCAATCAAAAAATGGAAAAATGTTAGGAATAAGGTGTCTCAACCTTGGATAATTCCTATTCTTTTTTTTTTTTTTGTAAAATGTATTTCTTGCAAATAATGTAATTAAGTGTGAGTGTACATGTCTAGTTGGCATGTTGATGTGTCACTCCACTTGATGTGTCAGCATCTTAAATTGTGTGTAAGGAGATCATGGCTGAAATGGTTATGATGGATTCCTATGACACGTAAGAGCTATTTCTAGAGGATCCAATGACGGGTGAAGACATGCAATGACATGTGGCAACTAATAAAGTTGAGTACTGTACACTCTTCCACAAGCGTGGGGTTCAGGGCATCAGCCCAAAAAAAAATTTAGGGTTCCTATTTTCTCAGAGAATGGTAAAACCCTAATACAACTATCTTTAGAAGTTGCCCTAAAAAGGAAAGTGGATGATATAAGCATTTTTAGGGTTGCAGACAGATATAGAAGAAGAGTGTATTGTTGGTATGACCTGGTGCTACTGGATTTGTCTTTGTGTGTCGATTATCTCCTGAAAGAACTTGCATTGCAAGTGTGTTGTAACCATTGTGTTTAAGATTATACATTGTGCAGGTTTTGGAGTGCTGGGGTTTTTTACCGAAAGGTTTTCCCCAGGGTAAATCATTGTGTCATTCTCTATTTTTTGTATGCATGGTATATGGCTGCAATATCTTTGTTAAACTAGTTAACGAATCTAAAATTTTAAGGATTTAAAATAATTTGCACAATACTTTCCTTTAGAGATTAGTGTAGGAAGTTGTTTTCGCACCTGATTTTCCTTACAAAAAATACAAAAAAAAAATGAAAAAGAAGAAAAAGTACCTTGGTGAAAACCTGGTAAATAGGCGCCATGGTAGCAAAAATAGAATATCTTCCAAGTAGGTGAAAACCTGGTAAAAAAGCGCCTCTTGTACTCAACGCTCCATCTATCAATGCTCAGTCTTGGAAATCCTTTGTTTCAGTTTGTGCATATCTTTCAGTCACTTTGTGACACTTTGGTTCTTCTGAGAACCCTCCTGGCTTGAAACCGATCTAGATTCATAACCTAGGGGCAATCAAATCAGCTTTTTCCTCACAGTATGATTCAAGTCAGTCATCATTGTTTTCTACTAGGGGCATGGTTCCCCAAATTTGATCACATCTTTGGCTTACACCAGGGTCAGTAATCTTGTTATTTCTAAAGGACAACTTGCTACTAACGCAACAGGTGTTTCTCACCACCCTAATCAACAGTATTTCTTAACACTATCTTTGGACGCATCTATGTTTCTTAACACACATTGGATACCGCAAACATAAACAATAGATAGATATCAATCAAACACATCACACTCACAAGCACAATGGTATTTCTAAACACCTTATACATATACACATCCAAAAACTTTGAAACTGATTGAAGTATGTTGAACTTCTATTTTTATGTTGTATATTCCCATTGATTTCCGTTAATCTTTTCTTTGTCTACTACTTTTTGGTGTGGTCCCTATGATCCAACAACGTTAAATAAAATGGGTGTATGTGATAAGAGCTCCCGCATTAAGGAAGAAAAGCCTCACATCCCTCAATCCTGTTTATTTCTACACCAAGGTGAGGTAGAAACTATCTCCTTGATTGTTATTGCTCTTCTTGTTTACGCAAGATCGCACTCATGGTTATCTTGGCTTTGAATGTCTCGATACTAGTGTACTCTTACAACATCAACTAGAAACCATGTTAAGGTCATCTCAGCTTTTGTGCCTCGATGCTTATGTTAGTTTCTCATATCTTATCTGATGAAATATTCATATTCTTATGCTCACAGTGGCACCAGTAAGGATTGTATCGACTCTGATGTTCCAAAAATGCTTGATGATGAAAAAAACTCAACGCTAAAAGTTTAGTATCTACACCTTAGGTTGCATTCATGTTATTCTTTCTCAACATTCCAGTGATGACATCCTTAATCAAAACCCCATCACTTGGGGCATCTCAGCTTCATCGCATCAAATCAAGTTGAGATCATCTTAAATCAAAGGCAACCTAATCAACGGTCTTATACAGTGATGAATACACTCAAAACAAGACAAGATCGGTCTTATACAAGCTGTTCATTATTGAAACCAAATACATTGATCAAATTGGCTTCATCGCTTCAAATCAAGTCAATTTTCTTGCTAATCAAATCTCTTAACGACAATCAGTTTCATCGCTTCAAATAAAACTGGTTATTCATTCAAACCAATCAAAAGATTTAAGATTTCTTGACAGATGTTCAGTTTCATCGCTTCAAATCAAACTAAGCATTTTGTTTTATATCTTTTGATCGATCTTCGTCCAATTGAGCTTGAAGTCGGTCTTCTTCAAAAGAATGGTTTCATCGCTTTAAATCAAACTATTTTGGGTTTTCTCACTAACATGTCCTTGAATCAATGCGTTGATTGTACATCAATTCAAAGAGGGTAAAATGTAATCACATAAAATGGTCATCTAAACCCTAGACCCCCAATCTCAACAATTAATCAAGAAACCCTAATCTTGATAAACCTTAAGTCCTAAATCAAACAGGCAATTATCAAAGTCATACTGATCTGACCTAAACCCTAGGTCCTAATCAATCATCTTACTTGATTAATTAATTAATCCCTAAAATCATATTACATTGGCAAATAAACTTTATACTAATTATTTAATTTAATATTCTAAATATTAATTAAGTAAAAATACAAATTTGTCAATTAAATCAAAAAGCGAATTAAATTAATTAATAAAAACAATTATGAATTCAAATCATTTAAATTATTTAAAATGCATATGACATCATCAAATCTAGTCAACTGATTATCAAAATGGAAAAAAATCAATTTCCACTCAATTAACTGATTCTCCACTATCTATCATTTTGGAAACATTTCAGTTAACTGAAAAACTGATTTTGGAAGTTTCCAAAATAACTGATCAATCAGTTCAATCAACTGAATCTTTTGACCAATCACATCGCTTGCACATGGATTGTGCTTCTTCAATCGAATATGAGCCACTCTTTTCTTTTGATCTTGACCCTAGATTTGAGAGATATTTCTATAAAAGAGAAACTTTTTCCTTCACAAAGGATCCTAATTTTTATTATCATTATTATGATGCATTTTTCATTCTATTTTTCTTGCATTTTAGCTTTCTTTTAATCATTTAGCTTTAATTGTTAATTTGTTTTAAGCATGCAAACAATCTAACTTAGAGCACACTTTATTTTTGATGTTTTAAAATGAATCTTACACACTTCAAGTTGGTGCTCTTAAAAGTGAATCTTAAGTAGCTTGGATTAACAACAAATTTGCATCTTGCATATCATTTTAGATCAATCATAATAGATTAAAATCCTTCATTTAGAACAGGTGTAGTCACTGAGTTTATGATGACCTGAGATCAAACTCATACTCCTACCTACTAGAAGGAAATGGGTCATTTTCGGTTAGTGTATTTTATTTCAATTTTGTATTGTCTAACCCACTAACCATGTAAAGACTTTATTGAAGTGTATGTGTTTGTTGTGCAGCTTGTAGGTACTTGCCCATTTTCATGCATAGGGTTCCATTTTTTAGGTTCCAATTTTGGGAGTTCTTTCTTCAAGTCTTTATAGTTAGTTTTCTCTTAGTTGTAGGTTGTAGATGTAGTATGTTCTTGTGATAAGTTTTATTTTATGAACAATGGTAGACCAATTAGTGCAGGTCAACTGCTATTATCATAGAGTTGTTTCCATTTTTGTGTATTTAGACTATTTGAATTGAATATATTCAGTATCTTCAACTCATCTTTGAAAATATCTATGTAGTTGTGTTGTTTCAGCATTGATCTCTTTCCAGGAAAGGGCTAAGTTTCTTATTCTAAACAATAGTGGTCTCAAGTGACTGTATTCAGACTTATACAAATTTGAATATTAAGGATATTGGAATTTTCTGCACATTTGTTGTGTGTTTTGTAATACATGTTCATGGGTCTCTTCTAAGGGAAGAGTTAAATTCTGAGAGCAAGTATTTGTGAGCTTGAATACAAGAATTGGATTCATAAGTAGAACTTTGTGATGATATAAGTAGGTTTGTTGGTGCAAAGCAATAACATATTGAAAGCTGGTTGGTTGAGATTTTTTTTCATATTGATTTTATCATGGATGTATATTTGACTCTATAAACCCACTGCAAGGTACTGATCTGTATGAATGTTAAGTACTTTTAGAAACATCTCAAATCATTACAAAGCCCTTTAAATTCATGTTTATTAATGTGAAGATAAGTTATCTAGTTCTCAGCACACTTAATGCAGGTGGGAGCTTGCATAAGATTCGTAGAGTTTTAAATGACCATTACCTACAAGTCTGAGAAATATCCATAGTTGTGTGTCAGCATAGTTTTCTATAGAAAGAGGTTTATTATATGTGCATATTCATGTTATTAGGAAAACCCTCCTGAGTGTGTGGAAATCAAAGTGAAGAAGGTCATAGGACCTTGTTAACATTGGCTTTTCTTGTCCTCAATCTATTGATGATGCAGACTTTGTGAATTAGATGAAGATCTATAGGTCTAATTCCCACTTTCTCTTTTAGGATTGAGGGTTGCAATAAAAATAATGAACAAAACCCACGTATCAACCCACTCACTTGACTCAAACTCATCTCAATCACATTAAAGATAGCTCGGACAAAAACAAGCTAACTCTTGTATCCGAATGGTCCATGTACTAGAATCTGAGCTTCAAAATGAATGTATTTTTGAATAATCTTTCACTGTTTGACAATCCAACATATCTCCTATTGTGCCCAACTCAACCAACCAAAATAATCTATGCATCGTTGAATCAACAGTCCCCCCTATGACAATGTGAAGTACACCAATCAATAATAGAACAAGCATCAAGGAGTTCTGCACCTGAAATTCTCAATTGCTCCTTAACTAGAGCTCTCTTTACACATGAAATTGCTCCATCATGCTTCCGTTTTCCATGTCCGGCCTAAAAAAAACTCTAAATATGAGGTACACCTCTCTCTACATACATTCTACACAACCAATAAAACATATGAGCATTTTTGAATTGACCTGTGTAGTTATCTGACCAAATGAGATATCTATCCATAGAAATATCATTTTCTTGCACCCACTCAAAATAATTCTCAAAGCAATGTTGGACATACTCATGAGAGTGAGATCTATCATTGCTCATATAAAAATGGTATTCTTTGATTATCTTCCCATCATATTTTGTACTATCAGGGGAATGTTTAAATTTTATGTGCACAAAAATAGCAACTTGAATAGAATTGTAATATTGATCTTGCAACTCATTTTGGGGCTTCCATGTATAGTTCTCTACAAATTCAATGACCAATATAATAGTGCCAATTGGGAAAGTGTCCTTACATGTCTTGAATTGTTGATACAACCACTAACACCTATGATGGTGCCTTGCATACTTGTAAAAAAGATTCTTCTTGAAATCTGAAATAAAATCAGCTACATTGCATTATTTTGTAACCAACTCACACCTATTTCCTTCACCTCCACTTTTCAATGTATATTTAACGGTTTCGTATACCTATTTTCAGACAATTGTCTTTCCAAAATCATGTTCACAACCCTCATGAAAACATGAAACAAACTTCACTAACCCACCACACTCTGAGCACTTGTCATTTAAGAAATCTTGTCTATAAAAGAAACATCCATCATCTCTAGGACATAAAAAATGATCTAGAAAGTCTCTTGATGATTTTAGAAGAGAACTTGCACCACACTCCTCCAACATTTCACTAGTATGCAAACTAGAATGAAGGGGTCATAATAGTTCATGGTGCATTGAAAAGTCTACATGATATTTGCAACAAGTATTTCAAATCTTAAGAGGTAAACAAAAAAAGGCTTGAAGGATTCAAAAGCTCTTTGTGATATTTGCAATGTCGGAAGTGTCTCACAAAATTTTTTGAACAACACTGTTTGACTCGCCTCCAAATAATTTTGGGATGTGATGTGCGGTCTTGAATGCCAATTCTCAACTTCAAGACATCTTTCACATTTGGTGAAACTATTGAGTTATATTGCCAAAATAGTTTAATTTGATCCTGTTGGAATAATGATACATTTGGCATCAGTGAATGCACTTAGTGAAAACACTTATTCGGTTTTGAATGCTTACCGAGCTCATCACTCAGCCCACAGCCTATACCGAGCATTCAGTAAAGCTCATC
>MU226436.1:2965810-2985077 GCA_018584345.1 Thuja plicata
CACTCTCTCTCTCTCTCTCTCTCTCTCTCTCTCTCTCTCTCTCTCTCTCTCTCTCTCTCTCTCTCTCTCTCTCTCTCTCTCTCTCTGATGCAGAGAGCACTGCAAGAAGACCTTAATGGGCCCTAACTCTTTATCACTCCTTAATACTTCAAACTTGATCAATCCCACTCCACACAAGTCTTCTTAGGATGTCTCCTGAATTGTCCAAGGGGTCAATAGACTTTCCCTATTCCCTTTTGGTTCTTCAAATAAATCTATGAAACCAAGCAATTTCTCTTTTAGGGACTCTTTCCCTAAACCATACATCAAACTATAAAACTTCACCTGAGGATTCAAAAATTCATCCTAAGTGAATGGAGACTCTTAACAGACCCCAAGGGTCAGGAATCCACTACTGAGTTTGGTCTTGTAGACCCAAGGTTAGTCGAATCCCAAATGGCCTAGGATTCCTTGTAGCCCTAACCAGAGGTTTTTTGGAACTTAAATTTTTGTAATAGTGGGATATAGAAGATCTAATTGGGTTTCTAGACACCCTTTATAGAGCTTGTAAATCCCCCAAAGCCTTGGCACCTCTGAACTCTCACAAAACACACAAGCCTAATTAGCTAGTTTAGGCTTGGTTTATTAGGCAAGTGGTAGAAGGTGGGTTCATGAATAAAATGTAGGGATTAGGATGGATTCCCATACCCCAATTTATTCTATAACCACTCTTGGTTTGATCCCCCAATACACATATAACTCCTACATGTGACTGTATCAAAAAGCTAGGCTAATTAAATAGGGATAATTAGCCTAGGGCTTGACTTCATAAATAGTAGGACTAAGAGTGAGAGTCTGAGATTTTGGATTATTAAATACCATGATCCTAACTAGAATTTTCCAAGTGGTCAAGGAGATCCATTGGATAAAGCTCTTGTTAGGATCACATCTTTGGGACTGACCCAGTAGAGCCTTGGTTTCTCAGATAGCAACCAAGTAAAATCTATAACTTTTCACTAACTTAACAAAAACACTTCAAACCAACTGGAATGATCAGTAGACTCAAATAATTACAAAATTTTGCAACTGAATCTTCAAAATGAATCCGTACCAGGTTGTACCATGCAAAAATGACTCAAAACACTCTTTTATTTCCTTGCTTGAACATCAAACTTCATACATAGTGTATTCTAAATTTCGTGGAAGGAATCCTCTCTCCTAATAGCATCCTCTAATAATTTTAGATGCTTCAGTAAGTGGGTGAGGTCGGTTACAAATAATTTTTCATTTCTCGAGAAACATTTTGTAAAAGTTGCTCATGCAACTTTGCAAAAAGACAACTTTTGGAAATCATGAAGGAAAGTTGCTATTTTTGGAGAATGCTAAGTTCACCGACCCCCAAGGATGTGAGAGAGGTTAAAAACAAGAAAATGACCTAACTAAGGAATTAAAACATGACTTCTAACCAAACCTTAAAATCCTTAAACAAACATGGACTAACTGTGGTTTCAGGAACCTAGGTTTATAACTTCACCTTAGGTCCTTCATCTTACATCATAGACCCACACAACTACACACACACACACAAGGGTGATCTCAAGGATGCACCTTATTACAAACATAAAAGCAAGAAAAGATAAATTTTTAGGAGGTTCCCTGCACCACTTGGGTAGTGAGCCTCTTGTTTATCTTGACTCCTAACAGGTTCTATCCTTTAACAGGGACTATGTACTGTATGTAATAATCAGCTCTTAATAGGGCTAAATCTACTAACAAGGATACTATACTTTTAGTAAATTATTTATTGGTACTAATTTCCACCGGGGTTTTTCCCTTAACAGGGTTTCCTCGACAATAATTTCTTGTGTTATGGTGTTGTATTTGATTTTTTCATATTTGCATTGAGTAATTGGTTTATAAAGTTTAAATTTTAATTAGTTGTCCCACAACTAATTCACTTCCCCTCTTAGTTGTGTTGGTGGACTATTATTGCTAAAAATTAGTATCAGAGCTTGTGGTCCTTTGAGAGAAAGATTAACAACTTGAGGTGATGCTGAAGATGGAATTCTATAGGAAGGAGAGTCTGAAATTTTAGTGTGAAATTTTTGATAGTTGGAAGAACAAGATGAGAAAAAATCTACTCTTCTTAGGGATTGAATACTAGATGATTACTAAGAAGGATTAGTAGATCAATCCTGGAGATGAATTAGATAAAGATAATGAAGATGAAAATTAATTATTTAGTTGTAATATGGTTGCAAGAGAGGCATTGATCAGCACACTCTCTGAGGGTAAATTCATAGAGGTTAAAGACTTGGATTATGCACACAAAATCTTGACAAGACTAACGGCACTATATGAAGGAGATAGGTTTACCAAGCAGGAAAACTTACAGAATTGGAAGACTAAGATGGAGATTTTAAGAATGAGATATGATGAGGATGTTAGATCATATGCACAGAAGGTTACATAGGTTTTTATAGGGATTAGAAACTCTGGAGGCACATATATTGAACAATCAGTGATCACAAAGATTCTCAAATATTTGACACATGTCTACAAAACTAAAGTGCAAGCAATAGAAGAGATCATACCTTTGTCAGGCAACTTCAATAGATATGTATTGATTGATAATTTGACCACCTTTGAGGCTGCAGATATGTGAGATACATTACCTAATGAGGAATCTTCTTTCAAGGTGACTATGTACAATGACAAAAAGACCTTATCAATTCTTGCGAGCACCAGCAGAGGTAACAGGTATGAAGAACTTGGTGAATATGTTGATGATTGGGAAAAGATAGTAGAAGAGGAAAGGAAACTAGATGAACTTGTGGCCTTGATCACAAGAAGAGAAAAGAGAGGTAAGGGTAAATTTGAAGGGAAGTTACCCTTGAAGTTTTTTTATGTAATAAGATTGGTCATTTTGCATCTAGATGTTGCACAAGTGTCCCAAGCATAAACCAAAGTTTCATAGACCAGATTATTCTAAGGATAAGAAATGTTACTATGCTAGTGAAGGTGTGTTTGATGATGATATTGTGGATTATGATGAAATTGGATTTATTGCTATTATAGATGATGATCCTATTAATGAATAAAGAGCCTTAGTTTCTCATATTGAAAAGAAATATGAATGGGTCATAGATAGTGGTTGTTCATATTATATGACTGGTGATAAAATTAAGTTTGTTCAGCTAATTAATATGATGGTGGTGTAGTCAGATTTGGTAATAACACTCCAAAATTGACCATTGGAGTAGGTTCAATTTCTCTTGATGGTAAAACTAATACTAGTGATGTATTTATTGTTTATGAACTGAAGAGTAACTTTTTGAGTGTTGGACAACTTGTAGACAAGGGATATCATTTGAAATTCAATGATGGGAAATGTACTATCAGAAGTCATCCATGAGATTTGATTGCATCAGGTACAAAGTCAAGAGGTAATGTGTTTGAATTGAATACTATAGAGGCTACTTGTTTTTTTGTGAAGGTTGATGAAAGATGGTTATGGCATAGAAGGTTCTATCATATAAATTTTGATAACATTGTGAAAGAAAGTATGACAAATGTAGTCAAAGATTTACAAAAAATTGTGAAGCCCTCTAAAACCATGTGTAGAGAGTGTGTGATGGGGAAACAAACTAGAAGTAATTTTAAGAGAAAATCTTACTCAGCAAAGGGGAAGTTAGATCTAGTGCATACATACCTCTGTGTTCCTACAAGAACTAGATTATACTATGGAGAAAGGTATTTTATACTATTTTTTGATGACTATTCTAGGATGATGTGGGTTTCATTTCTTAAAGAAAAGTTTGAATCTTTTGATAAGTTTAAGATTTTGAAAGAAAAAGTTGATAATGAATTAGGTGTGAAGATAAATTATTTTAGGTGTGATATAGGTGGAGAGTTTACATCAGATATGTTTAATACCTACTACAAAGAGCATGGAATATATACACAAACATTATCTCCTAGGACTCCACAAAAGAATGGGATTGTAGAGAGAATAAATAGAACTATACAAGATGATTCCAGGACTATGTTTCTTGAAGGGATTGCGTCTCATGTGCATTGGAGAGAAGTTGTTAGTACTACATTATACACTTTAAATAGAATTAATATTAGGGAAGGTACTAGTAAGACACCTTATGAACTTTGCTTTAATCATTCTCCTACCGTAAAATACTTCAGAATATTTGGTATAAAATGTTATATCAAAAGGGATGATGAGATAGGAAAATTTGATGCTAGAAGTGATGAAGGAATTTTCATTGGTTATTCCACTAAGAATAACGCTTATAAATGTTTCAATCTAATATTAAGGAAGATAGTTGAAAGTGATAATCTGATAATTGATGAGAGGTTTCAGATTTAGGAAAGAATGTATAACTATAATCAGATTTCAGAGAATATAGAGACTAATGTAAGTCAAGAGGAAAATCTTGATGGTGACAATGAAATTGAGGTATGCTTAAATGATCCTAATAAGACATAAAAGACAGCAAGGTATGTTAATAAAAATCATCCTGAGAATCAAATTATTGGTGATGCAAATAAAGGAATGATGACAAGATCTAGAATGAGAAATGAGATTTGTTTGATTTCACAAGTAGAACCAAAAACTACTGATGGGGCATGTAGAGATAAATCTTGGACTAAAGCAATGCAGGAAGAATTGGATTAGATAGAGAGAGAAAATACTTGGAAATTGGTTCCTAGACCTAAGGACAAGAATTGTATAGGGACTAAATGGGTTTTCTGAAACAAAATGAATGAAGAAGGTATGGTTGTAAGGAATAAGGCAAGACTGGTTTGTAAAGGATAGTCACAACAAGAAGGCATACACTTTGAAGAAACATTTTCTCTTGGTGCAGGATTAGCAGCAGTAAGATTGTTACTTCCTTATGAAACACACAATAACTTTAAGCTATATCAGATGGATGTGAAATTTGCATTCCTGAATGGAGATCTAGAGGAAGAAGTATACATTGAGCATCCTGATGGATTTTCTTTGAGAGATGATGAAGACATGGTTTGCAAGTTCAAAAAGGAATTGTATGG
The DNA here is from genome assembly GCA_018584345.1 of Thuja plicata. Taxonomy (NCBI): domain Eukaryota; kingdom Viridiplantae; phylum Streptophyta; class Pinopsida; order Cupressales; family Cupressaceae; genus Thuja; species Thuja plicata. Next base: position 2,970,857 of record MU226436.1, read on the forward strand.
ACTGAAACAGGCACCTAGAGCATGGTATGATTAGTTAGATAGGTATTTAATATATATTGGTTTCAGAAAAGGTAGTCCAGACAGTAATTTGTATTTGAGAACTAGTGAAGATGGAATCTTTATTGTTGAATTATTTGTAGATGATATTATTTTTGGAGGCAATGACGGAATGAGTAAGAATTTTTATGAGAAAATCAAAAATGAATTCAAAATGTCTATGATTGGTGAAATGAAGTTCTTCTTTGGTTTACAAAATACTCAACATAAACATCAAATTTTCATCTCTCAAACCAAGTATCTTAAGGAATTATTGAATAAGTTTGGAATGGAAGATTGTAAACCTGTTGGAACACTTATGGTTACTAGTTGCAATATTACTACTACTAATGAATCTTAGAATTATTTTTTAGACAAAGTATAGATCCATGATTGGAGGCTTGCAATATCTAACTCACACTAGACCAGACATTGCTAATGCATTTGGAATTGTTGTGAGGTTCCAAGAGGATCATAAAGAGACTCGTCTTTCTGCAATTAAGAGGATATTTAGATATCTAAAAGGAACACTGAAATATGTCTTATGGTATGAAAAGTCTGATAATTTTACTTTGCATGCTTATACTGATGTTGATTGAGAAGGAAGTGTTGAAAACAGAAAGAGCAAAAGTGGTGGTGCATTTTTTTCCTTAGAAAGAGGTTGGCTTCATGGTTAAGTAAGAAGTAGGATTGTATAGCTCAGTCTACTATTGAATCAGGGTATGTTTTTGTTGCTATAAATTATACACAGATAGTGTGGATGAAGAAGATGCTAAAGGAAATTAGGATTAATTTTGAAGAGTCGGCGGTTATAAATTGTGACAATACAAGCACAACAAATATATCAAAGAATCATGTTATGCATTCAAAGACCAAGCACATTTAAATAAAACATCACTTCTTCAGAGACAAGGTTGTAGAAAGAAAGTTAGATTATAGTACATCAGTACAAAGGATAAAATAGAAGATATATTCACAAAATATTTGTCAAAAGATTCCTTTGAGTATCTTAGAGGTATGATTTGGGTGGGAACCCCTCCTTGTGATAACTAAATGATGCATAAATTCATTATTCTAGTAGCTATTAGAGCTATATGAATCATTGTACTTGATGCTTGGATGCACTCCTCAAGGGGAGTGATCGCAGAGCATATCAAAGCATATTTGGGTGTTCAAGCACGTGGTGTTTTCAAGCATGAAGATTAGAAAAACCTAAACCTTTCAGAGATGGTATGGACATAATAGGATAAGAGCTATGGCACCCTTTTCCATTGATGTCAAATAGGGAGAGATTCAAGTAGGAAATCTCTACTGCTTTAGGGGGAGCTGTGAAGAGGATATTGAGAAGATTTTATTAAGAAGGATACTCTTGGGTTGATAAATTTTCACATATATTTCCATTAATACCAAAGGGGGGTATTGTTAGGATTTTTACTAATAGAGGTGTTTAAATTTCTATTTTTCATAGATGTCAACATATGTTTTAGTTGGCTTCATATGAAGTCTCAGACAGACTAGTATAGACAAGACTGATAGAAGTGTATGAACACTCTACGAGATTTCAGAGCATGTAAGAATGGAGATGTATACAAAGATGAGAAGTGATCTTATATCTAAGGTCACTTGTCTTAATCTTACTATTGGCATAAGTTATAGTTATTTTGATCAAGACTGGTTAAATAACATTGATAGAGAATTATGACAGAGATAGTCTCTATGTTTTTGGGATAAATTGGATGCGAGCATGAGTTATGATTTGAGATCTTAAGGCATGGTATAAGACATGTTGGATAATGTTACTTGTGATTTTTTGGGTCGTTGTGTTCTTTGTGACATCTTCTGAAGTCTATGATCTTGCAAAAATCTAATTGTGGCCAACTACAATGGTGTAATGTTTCTAGAGGATGGTAAACGTAGATTACTAATCTTGGAGTATAATTGATGAGTTTTAATTGATGTTTACTTATGTAAGGTACCTGATGTATCTTAGAAAGATTCTATATAATTTTTTGTGCATTGGGGAAGTCGTAAGAAATTGACCTAATTGTTTATTGTAAACTTGTATAAAGGAGAGTTGCTTCTTGGTGAGGTAGTATGGATGTGGAATGGGAAGTTGCAAGCTTATAATTGTGAAGTCTGATAGATGTAGAGAAGAAATAGTGATTGTGATGAACTTCATTGGAAATATTTAAGAGAAGAAAGTTTCTATCAGTCAGTTCACTGGTTAATGTATATCTCTCTATATGTAATTTGGAAAGTGATTCGAGAAGGTGTATTTAGCATTCTCATTTGGGTAGTGTTCCTCGGCAGTGAGCCTCTTGTTTCTCTTGATTCCTAATAGGGTCTATCCTTTAATAGGGACTGTGTGTTGTATGTAATAATCAGCTCCTAACAGGGCTAAATCTCCTAACATGGATATTATACTTTTAGTACATCATTTATGGGTACTCATTCCCACCAGGGTTTTTCCCTTAACAGGGTTTCCTCGACAAAAATTGCTTGTGTTGTGGTGTTTTATTTGATGTGTTCAGATTTGCATTGATTAATTGGTTTTTAAAGTTTAAAGTTTAATTATTTGGTTCAAAACTGATTCACCCCCCCCCCCCTCTCAGTTGTGTTGGTGGACTATTNTTTAAAGTTTAATTATTTGGTTCAAAACTGATTCCCCCCCCCCCCCCTCTCAGTTGTGTTGGTGGACTATTATTGCTAACACAAACTAAATTTGTGACCTAACATGCTTATCACAATCCCTGAGTAGACCTTATGGATCTAAAATTCATATATTCAAGCATTTTAATTAATTCCTTGAACTAAAGCATGAATATAAACTGCATATACCATAACAGTGCACTGAAAAAATCAAACCCTTGGTTCAATTAAACCAAAACACATAGAATTTACATGAATGAGAGAATTGGTCCAGAAATATGTTTTTCCATTAATTTCAAAGCTACTCTTATCATATAATAAAAAATATACTTGAATTTGACTCAAAAAAATGCAAGAAATAACACTTACTCCATATATTTGCACTAAAAAATTTTATAGTTTTGTCAAAATAGCATAAAGCTTCACCTGAATGGACAAACATAGACAATAAAATTCTATCAAAAAGATTCAGACCCTGTCTCTTGGCCTTGATTACCCATTTATAGGAACAAGAGCATAAATAAAAGCTAAGGGGTAGAAGAGACACATGTCACAAGCCCGTAGGACCAGTTGTGATTTATGCTACAACAATATTTTCAACTATGTCCCGAAAGGTCTTCTTGATTTGGCGTATGTGACAAGGAATGAAAATAGAGCTTCAACCACATTGATAGAAACAAAAACATGCATGATTCATGCCACCATCACTCTTCAGTGCTTCTAGATGGACCGTGAGATGCGTTTCTTTGGGATACAGAGAATTTCCTTTCCTAGATAGAGAATTTCCCTTCTTAGAAAGGAAAACTAAGCCAGGAAAGAAGGAAAAACACATCTAGACTAGAAGAAGAGCTCAAACCTTCATGTACAGGATCAAAGAAAGTGGAAAATAAGGTTCATAGGGAAACTTATAAGGAGGAGAGGGGGTTGCAACTTTAATGTTGTTGCAAAGATGACTAGCTGCAACCCCAAACCCATCCTAAAATTATTTCTTCCACCCTATGAAACTCTTGCTACTTCCCTAGGCCAACCAAAGATGGAGGGGAGAAAGTGGAACAAACAAGAAGGGCCCAAATAATGAGAAAATGGGTTTCAAAACCCCTCTAATTATTCCTTCCACTTTCAAGACTCCTCTGATTATAAAGACACTCACATGGAAGAACTTCCATCCAGTATCACAGAGCTTATAATGACAATTTGCATAACACTGCTCAACCATCGTTCTTTTCTCAATTGAAAACTACCTCTAAAACCTATGAGGTATTGGTTCTTTTCTACCAACTGAGCCACCACCCTTCTATATTTATAACTCAAAATACTTTTCTTGGTGGTGTTGTTGTTTTAATAATATTTCTTGAATATTACTCATCCTATCAATCATATCAACTAGACCAAAATGCCTCCATATGAATCTATCCAATTAAATGATTATAACAGTCCATTTCTTTTATTTGACCTTTTCTCAAGGACAGTTACTTGATCTTATCCCTTTTGCAAAAATCTCTAACAAATCTAAAACTGCTTGATCTTTTTGTCATATAACAGTTATATCAACATCAACCCAGACTTCATCTTGATCCATTTGCACCTCTGGAACTTGGTTTCATATTATCATGGCATTCAAACCCCTTGGTGATAAGTCAAAACCCTATATTTTACCCATTCTTATGTAACCAAGGCAATGCCTTATTCATTGGCTACTCGTCTAGCAATGAGAAATGGCTCTAATCGCCTCTTTTTTAAAAGTCATGCTTGAAACTCCACCATTGATCGTCATCCAGATTAGCACATCTATTGATACACAATGGTCATTCTAAAATTAACAACCATGGAGGAAAGAAATTTCCCGCCTCAGTGAATGTGAAATCTCCAAATCAATTCTTTGTCATCATCCACTTCCACATTATTTAAATCAACCTTGACCCCAGCGAGGACACATGGAATAATCTTGAAAAAAAATTATCATTAAAATGCCCAAAAAATTTGATCTCTCATCAATGACAATCATCAATTTTGGTCGATCTTTATCTGACGATCAGCACTGCATCCCTTTCTCTTCTTACTTAAAACTTGAGCAACTTTGATGCTTAGACATAATATCATCGCTTAAATTTAGACATGCAAAAAGATGATCACATTAGTAGCACAACAAATAATGAATTGCAAACCACAACCAGAGGAAAGAAAATAATCAATCCTTTAGTTTCTCAATTTATGCCAGTTGTCACCTTCTTGCATTTTCATGATAAACTCTGGCGGTTACATTTTTTATTGCAAGAACGCGAACAGTCAAGAAAATGGTAACTATTGGTTGAAACATTGACCATCGTGTGAACACTAATAGTAAAACTAACCACTAACTGTAGCATAAACCTTGACACTACAGGTTAAAACAAAAGGGACCGCTAAGCTGATAAGACATGCCAGACTTAACGAAAAGAAAAACCACGGGGTCAAAAACTTAAAATAAATGAACCTATGGACTAAAACAAATTGGTCACCCTTTTAACAATGAAAACACTCGCATCTTAAGTCATAAAAAGGTAATAAATAAATATAACAGGGCTAGGGTTAGACGTATTGGAATCTTGATCAACACATGAAACATAAACTCTAATCTATATTAATGCAATTAAGAGCAATCCTTTAGTAACAACAAGAAAATTTTACCAAGGAATCAAAATATTTGAAGATAAATTCAAAGGAACTATTAGTGGCTCCACTTGGGGATGTTCATTCCACTAGAATGAAGCGATAAAACCAAAATCTTAGGTGAATAAGACAATCCATATCTAGGTTCCAATAATTTATCCAAAATATTTTAATCTCATTTGATATCCATGGGCCACCAAATGAAAAGGAGATCATCAATTCTACCTCTCTCAAAAACCAACCTATTGAAAGACCTGATCTCTTTCAACCCATATTAATTTCCACCATACCACTGGTGCATGTATAACCTTCTTCCATTTTTTCATTTTGTATTGTATGTTTAAACATAAACTAAAAAATTTTATCATCACATAACACATTTATATTACTTTCATCACATGAAATGCATTGATATTCCTCACTATTCACCTTACTTTCCTGCTCCATTAAAGTGCCTCCCTAGTGAATTGGAAATAGGAAGTACTCATACTCTTCCAAGTGAGGTGCAACATTATACTCAAGCTTATCTACAATATCTATTTTGGATATAAAACATTTATAATCATTGCCTCAAGGTACTCATCAGAGTCCTTATCAAAGAGTCGATTATCTTTGCACAAATAAGGATCACCATTAATATTATCTTATGAAAATGGAGTCTCATTAAATAAGGGATTTTTCCAAACATTAATTGTTGATGCAAACATCTTTGTCTCGTCCACACAGAAACTTGAATTTTCCTCAACATCACCACATTCTGAAACTTCACAAATGGTGTCCCCATTAAAATCATAATTGAAATCAACCATGAATTGAAAACAACCAAAACTGTCCTTTATTTCCTTTGGTGATTGATCAACGCACATACTTGAATCTTCTATCATACCCTCATAATCTTAAATAGTATGATCAGAAGGCTCATCTAACTTGATAGCATTATCAACCATAAATGATTGCATCTTATTATTCAAGCTCTCACCATTACACATAACTGATTTGTGTGAGAATGATCCCATGTCATAAAAGTATTTCATACTAGTATTGTCTTCAACAGATGTATAACTTTCCAACTCAACTTCATACAAGCCATCGGATTCACTTGAATCATATGATTGTGGATGTATATTCTATGTGGTCTCTATTGTCAGAATAACTGAGAGGAGGGGTGAATCAGTGGCTTCAAAAATTAATCCAATAATCCAACCAAATCTTATATCATTAATATAATACTTTCAATTATCTTTCAGTCCTACAAGATGTATGCCTTGTGTAAATCTAACATATATATACTGCTCGGTGAATATATTGTTTATCCTTTTTTTAAGCTTTACCAAATAGCAGTAATTGAACTTAGTGTTTACCGACCAATCCTGTTTTAGTAATGTGTAAAGAAAAACATCAAAGCAATGAACCATATACACATTTGACACATGGATTTTTAATGTGGAAACCCTGTTAAGGGAAAAACCACTTGGGACCGGTAACCCAAATTTTTCACTCTTCTGAAGTGAGCTCATTGAAGAGACAACCCTGTTAAAGGTTACAAACATACTGTTAAGTGCGACCTTGTTAGAGGATTTAAAACTAACAGTTTATTATTTGACCTAGCATTCACTATGTTGTCAATATGAAAACCTTTTGATACTCTTGAGTATCTTAATACATTAAGGATGGTTAAATCCCACTCAGTTAAGAGATTTTCTAAATCAATGGTTATACTAAAATAGTAAATGATATGTTCAATAATACAACTTAACTTTGTATATGTCCAGATCTATTATAAGTCCATAATACCTCTTTGATCAATGTTCTCTTCAATTCCTTTTCTCCCCTTCTTTCTTCTTTCTTCTCGGTGAATGTTGTTGCTTCTCTCTATTGCTCTGTGTCTATAGAATTCTTGGCTCTATTCTTTAGCCTGTATAATCAAATCTGCATGAAGACTTCTATCTTCACCAGAATTATATTCAGCATTCCTCTCTTTATAATGAATTACGTGTCTCTTTATATAGACATGATTTCACCGTTCAATCTCCTTGTCTTTCTTGTTCTTGACATAGATAGCTTCTTGATCCACAAATCTCGCCATTCTTTTCTTTAATCTTTAAATCTTTGCTTTAGTTTTATTCTGTAGATTTCTCCTTGACAACTATGAATAAAAATAGCTTTAAATCTTTAGTTCAACTGGTCAATGGAAATAAAACAATCAATCAATTAACTCTAATTATAGCTCCTTCTAGCTAAGTGTTTTGTCATTTTCTAACTCCAGTTCTAATCGGTGATCAACTCTTAGTTTGATCGTTCATTAACTCCAGTTGTCCTCAGGCATCATCTTCAATTATACTTGGTGACCACTTCAGTTATGCTGGGTGTTACGGTGCTCGGTATACACTGTGACTGCTTGGGGTTCTATGTCTGTCGGTGTGCATTGTTTGTCGGTGTTTACTGTCACTCGGTGTACACTGGCTTTTTATGTTTACCGATAACATAAACTTTATCTCTTTGGTTTCTTGAAGTCTATGACAATATGTATATGACCAATCACATTATATCAAGTTGACATAAATGAGAATACAATACATTAACTGATTTAATGTCTTTCATTTACTTTCTGCAGCTCGGTGATCAGCGTAATTTTTAGTGGCAAATTCTGGGAAGTATTTTTGGCAGAATTAGTGAATCACGCACAGTATACGGTGGCCCAAATAGACCAATCTTGACACGTGGTAATGGTTAAATATTCATTGGAATTAGTAATAAGATTTTTTTTTTTACAAGGTTGACCAATATATTTTCCTTTAACCAATCTGACGTGGTTCTTTTAACGGTCTCTTATTCACCAAGGGTATTAATTATGAATTGCATATAAAATCTAAAATAGCCAAATGGTTTATATTGTTATCTTAACCATGACCTATTTCGTCACCCGTTAATTAATTTTTATATAGACCATGACCTATTTCGCCAACCATTAATTAATTGTTATATTGACTACAACCTATCTCTTCAACCATTTGTTAATTCCTACATTTAGGTCGGCACACTTTCACCAAAAGCCTGGGAATTTAAAAAAAATAGAAATTTGAATCATGAATTGATATAAATTAATATGAGATTTTTTATTTTTTTAGTTTTCGTGTCCCGTTACAAAATAGAAATCTTGCAATAGTAAATAGAGGATTTAGCATTTCAGAGAACCAAAATTTAGAGGAAGCTGGACCAAGGTAAGAAATTATTTATTGACATTTCATAGTATTGCTATTAATTTCCTATTGACTAGTGAGAGGTCAAGATGTCAGATAAGGGTGACTATCCTGAGTATCCGCAGGCTACTTAAGGGATTGAGATGTCAGGGGAGGTTGAATTTGAGACTCGTACTTCTCACTATGCTCAAGGAAGTGAAGGGATTGGAAAGCTAGACAAGGCTAAGACTCCTGATCGTCAGGGCAGTGAAGGGAAGGGTAAGACTCCTTAGGGAACTGAAGGGTCTGGGAAGCCATCAAAGCACCCAAAACTTAAAGGGTCTGGGTGACTATATTAAGGTAGGGTCTTGTTCGTGTCAATTTTGGTTTTTCAGATCCCTGTCTTATATGCATCCGGAGAACTAAGAATCTTTTGTTTGGTCATTCCTTGCTTGATTATTCTGTGTGTTTGAAGTTTTCAATTGGAAAGTAATTTTTTAGATCAATTTCATGTTTTTACTCAAGCTTGCATGTCAGATCTGTGCTTGTGGGCATAAAGGGTTTTCATGTTTATAGCATTAGGAGTAAATGGGTATAAGGGTTTCTAATTTGAATATATTGTTGAAATGGGTATTTCTGGGCACCTAGATCCTTAATGTTTAAAGGAAAATATATATTACCCTAGTACGGAAGTGCTGTCAAAATTTCGTTGGATAATTCCCTATAGATCTCTTAGAAAATGATAAATTGAAATGGTCTATAGTTAGAACTATAGAATAGAAAAAAAAAATCCCCCTTTGTAAATTGCTCATTGGGAAAAATTAATTGGAGGGAAAAAAAATGCTCTCTGTTAAAAAAAATACAGAGTTAAATATAAATTTTACACCAGTCAAATAAAATTTGTTAGAAGAGACAAAAAAAAGAGAAAGCCCTTTAATATTCCATTTTTTTGAAAATAATTTAAATTAAAAATATATATATATATGCTTTGCTATATTCCTTCTCGGAATTTTAAATTAAAAAAAAATAAAAATAAAAATATTAAAAAAAAAATAATGAAAAAGTGTTTTGGTGGCGGGGGCCACCACATCCCCTACCACCAACCGCGCGGGTACCGCACAGTGCCCAGCGGTCTGCTCTATGGCAGTACTGCATGGGGCCGTGGGACCCCATAGTGGGGGACCATGGGGGCCGCAGTGCCCACACGGGACTGTGCCCCGCGGTACATGGAGGACAAGGAGGGGTGGGGGCCACAGGGACCCCCCCCAATATATTCATTTTTAAAAAAAAAAATATTTAAAACATTTCAAATTTTAAAAAAGACAATTTGGTTTTATATAGTTTTTTTGTTTAAATTATTATTGTTATTTTTATTTTTAGTTTAGTTAAATTTATTTATTTAGTTTATATTAAAAAATTTATTTTAAGAAGTGAATTATTAATGATAAGGGAATATTTGTTTTATGGATATTTCATCATATAAAAGTTGTTTAAGATGATGGAAAATAAAAGTATTTGTATGGAGTTAATATTAAAGCCAAATAAATTGTATTTTTTATATACTAATATAATTATAGTCGAAATTGGTGATTATTTAAATGGGTTAATTTATATAGGTGGAGTTCTATAAATTTTCCTATAGTGTACTTAATGTGTACGTTATTTGAAATATAATTATACTTTGTTACTAAATTAAATGATAAATGAATCTGCATGATTAGGTTATTATAAATTTGTTTATCGATGTGCTATTACTGGAAGTTGAATTTGATCTTTCTAAAGATGTGAATATTGCTCATACTTGAATAGTTCTTTCTGAAAGTGCATTATCATGCATGTAGTATTTTGAAGTGATTATCGGAATGAACTATGTTATGCTTTCCTTGTATATAATGTTATCATGCTTTCAGGTATCTGTTGGGCTAGATGACCCTTAGGACATAATCCAAAGGTTTGGGATTGTAATTTTTGCATGGTGTCTGTTGTGATGTTAATTTATAATTTTATGTTGATATCATGGTCCTGATTTCCTAAAACCAACCTAATTCTATTATGATGTGCTTTATGGTCTTATGAGTGTACTGTGGTTATTGTTGGTTATTTGAGAACCTATGTGCTCCTAAATGAGCAGGATGCAATTTTTGATTATGTATATCTTCATGTCTTGATCTTGAGCCTAGGTAGGTTAACTAAGTGTATAGTGGGCAAGTGGCTTGCAATGGGGGTCCAGGACTCTAAGTGGTTACTAGATAAACCCATTGGCATGTTACTTAATAAGTGAAAATATGATACATTAAAGGGGTTTAAAATGAACTAATAAGATGTCTGAGTCTCTACCCATGCCTTGGGTGATGTCGCATGATAGGATGGGAGTTGGGATCCTTGTCTTCGCGAAAGGATCACCGAGCCACATAGTGTCACCTGGAGGCCAGGGTCAAGAGGTACTACTAGGGTTACCTTCAAGTTTGGACTTATGTGATGACACTTCCCTATATACAGCTTAGGTTATCCTACATGTGTTAGTACTATTGCTATTGTTTAGTATTCTTGTTATGGTTTAGAGTGCTTCTAGGATCTTCCTTTGCATTGGAGTATGAGGTCATGTGTACCTTGTTTTGTATTCTTGTGGTATACCCCGTGTGATGGGCCTGTTACTATCTCCTCAGCATGGTGGGAGTGGACCTTTCGTTCCACGTGGTCGGGTGGTAGTGATTCTTATTACCATTGACATTTCGACGGATTCTTCTTCATGCTTGGATGTTCTTTGATGGAGTTCTATCTTCTGATTCCTTTGGAGACTGGTTCAATTTCATGAGATGTATATTTGTACCATATGTGGTAATGGTTATCATCCTTTGGAGGATTCATTGTATTGATTATTATGTATTATTACATACCCTGCAATTTGTGTAGTGGATGTTGATTAGGTAGTATACCTTATGGTATCAGTTGTTTATGTAATCATTTATTATGGGATGTATGTAATTGGTTTTAGATTATGTAACCTTCATGTCAGTTCCTTATTATTGTAATTGTAGATTAGTTTGTTTAAGTAATTCTACGTCAAGGAACCCTCGAGGAATGTTAATTATGTATGTGTTGTATTTCATGTATGTCATGTACTTCATTGTGTTGCTTTCGCATTGTTATTAATATTGTTTGTAAACACTAAAATAAAATTATTATGTGAACTTAGTGTCGTGTTTAGGTTAAGTTCTGCTGGGTTCCCCGGCAAGGCATTACATTTGGTATCAAAGCCCATGTTTCTACACTGGGAGCTCTAGGGAAATTGTGTGCCCATTAGAATGGTTAGTAGTGCATGTTAGCACTTGTCTCCTTTTGTCTTGAGAGTCATTGTTCATGATCTCTTATTTTTGTGTGTGGTTCTTTCCACTTGATTTGGGAGTGATGTTTAGTCTTGGTTGCTATAGGTGGATACCTACTGAGGCTTGATTTGTGTTAGGATCCGTGATTGAAACTCTAGGGTCTCTAGTCTTATCAATGCTCATGAAGTTTGTAATCATCTATAAGAGCATTTTGATAGTGTATGTTGTATGTGATATATGGTGGTGATGGAGTCCTAGTTGAAGAACTCCATGTTGTGTGATTTCCTTCCCTTGAATGATGTGTGGTTCGTGAGTGACCTATTTCTTTGCCTCTTGAGTGTGATTTTATTGATCATGTATGATTAGACTTGCATGTTGTATTGAATAGACTTTGTTTGAATTATGTGAAGTGTATGGTGTGAGTGTTGTAATCATCTCTGATGGAATATGATCGATATGGAAATTATAAAGTAAATTCTAGTTTTTTCAATACATTGTGCATTGTTTAGAAATATATATGTATCATTCATTAGGAGTGCATTAACAGATTTAGAATTGTACTCATTATTACAGATTAAATTGGGTAAAGGAGCTAAGCCCCCAAGTAAAATGTGCATTGCACCCTTAGTAGAATTCATAATTGCACGAAGTTGCATAAAAGAAGATGTTAGAATTTATCATATTGTCGGTCTTGAGTGATTGTGTGCATACTCTAACGCATCTAACGTGAAAGACCTTAGATGTCATGAAGTGACTACTCCCTTGAGTGTGACTATTCTTGGTCACCTTGTTATGTGAAATGTTTTCTTTTATTGGATATTAACTTTTGGTTGATTGATATCTTGTTGTGTTGTATGTGGTCAACACTAATTTATTTTGAATTTTCTTGTAACTAGATTAGTCACCCAAATCTCTTTCGTTGTCTAGTTGTGGCATTACTCACATTTGATTTACTGTTGGAATTGTATACATTTTTTATTTAATGTTGAACTTTGGAAGTTCTCCCACTTGGTCTTTTCCTTAGACTTATATGGTGGCTATTTTGAATGTTTGTGGTTGTTGACCATGTGTTGTGATAAGTATTGTTGCTATCATGTTCTTTATGGACCCCTGATAGTATGTATAAGGGAGGATATCGCAGAGATGGCACTGTATTTGTATGTGAAATGAAATACATTTTGTAATTTATGTGTTTGTGTTGGTGTTGCATTAAGTAAGGTTGCATGAAATGTTCAAATTTCTATTCGATATGATCATGGTTTTGTGTCTTCCATATTAAGATTTGGTATGTATGTATTTGATGATTTTGAAAGCATTAAAGATATAGACTTAATTAGAAGGTGTTAGGCGATGAATAAATGATTAAGTAGATGTTTTTTTATGCTTGAATTGGGATTATATTATTATTTGTGATTCATTATGCATATTTTAAAATAAGATAGTAAGTTGACTTACATTAGTTCTTCTTGAATGTAAATGAGTGATGGTTGTGATGGTATATTCTTTTGGTGTTTATGAAGTGGGTGAATCTTCTTATTTGATCCTTATTAATAGGGGGTGTAGCACTATGGTGTGAATCCTTCTGATTCTTTACTAGATTAGTCATCGGCTTCCAGGAGTAAGCCTAGTTTTAGGGGAGGAGGATGTAATACCTACCCCTTTGTCTGTCTACCTATGTCAGTTTCTGATCTCTTTTAGACCATAGTATGTATGTGTTAGCTCTTTCAGGTGATTTTAAGGATATTCATGCGTTACTTTTCAGTATTTTATTGATCCATTATTATCATGTTGTATCTTTTGTGTATATGTGATTTATGGTTATTTAATGATGCTTATGTATATGTTAGGATTTCATTTCGATTATGGTTTCTGACAATACTGACCTCAGATTTATATGCACATGGATCATTGTATGTTTTTCATTACTATTTGATGTGCTTGGTATGGTATGGGATAGAGTCATAGTTACTTGCTTCGGCGAGATCCACACGGTAACCTAGTCTCAACCATTGTTTTCCATATGATATATGCATGTATGTTTTTCTTTGTGATGACAGGTTTGCAGGTACCGGGCTACGTCTTCCCTAAATTGGCAGGAGTGAGCATGCCCTATCGCATTAATCTCAATGGTAAGAGAGGGGAAATAGTTGTCAGGTCCAAATCCTATCCTAAACCTAATTGTCCTAGTTAGTGGACAAGTATCTTTTTTGGCTACCCTGGCCGAATTCGTATAGTTGATAGGAATTCGTGTATCCCTTTCCTTGATCATGTTTGATTTTGCTTGTTTTCGGTTTCAGGTGCTTGATGTGATTATGTGGGTGTTATATCATGTTATTTATTTAATTGAATATTATTGCAATTAATTATTAAATATAGGGTATT
>MU226436.1:2987882-3057269 GCA_018584345.1 Thuja plicata
CATGCTTGGATGTTCTTTGATGCAGTTCTATCTTCTGATTCCTTTGGAGACTGGTTCAGTTTCATGAGATGTATATTTGTACCATATGTGGTAATGGTTATCATCCTTTGGAGGATGCATTGTATTGATTATTATGTATTATTACATACCCTACAATTTGTGTAGTGGATTTTGATTAGGTAGTATACCTTATGGTATCAGTTGTTTATGTAATCATTTATTATGGGATGTATGTAATTGGTTTCAAATTATGTAACCTTCATGTCAATTCCTTATTATTGTAATCATAGATTAGTTTGTTTAATTAATTCTATGTCAAGGAACCCTCAAGGAATTTTAATCATGTATGTGTTGTATTTTATGTATGTCATGTACTTCATTGTGTTGCTTCCGCATTGTTATTAATATTGTTTGTAAACATTAAAAAAAAATTATTCGATGAACTTAGTGTCGTGTTTAGGTTAAGTTCTCCTGGGTTCCCTGGTGGGGCATTATAGGTCAAGATGTCATATAAGGGTGACTATCCTAAGTATCCATAGGCTGCTGAAGGAATTGAGATGTCAGGGGAGGTTGAACTTGAGACTCATACTTCTCACTGTGCTCAGGGCAGTGAAGGGATTGGAAAGCTAGACAAGGCTAAGACTCCTGATCGTCAAGGTAGTGAAGGGAAGGGTAAGACTCCTTAGGGAACTGAAGGGTCTGGGAGGCCATCAAAGTGCCCAAAACTTAAAGATACTATCATAAAGGCTTTCTTTGGAGTTGGCAATGTTTCTCCTCCATCAACTTCTGCAATTGTAAGTGCAAAAATCATTCACAGTAGCTCACCAGTACCACTACCACAAGATGGGGTTGTCATTGAGTTAAATGAGAATCAAAATGTATCAAATGAGGATAAAAATGGTGGCATGATAGAAGATGTTATAAGGGATACGTAGAACCAGTTGGATGAAAATGCTATCAATGAAGATTATAATGATGTTGGTAGGAAGAAAAGAAAAAGGGAAGTAAAAATGGTGCGGGAGTGGGAAATGACAAGAAATTTAAAGGTTGATTGGGTAGCAAATTACTAGCTCATTGAACCACTCCTAAACAATGATGAACAACCAATAGAATGCAGGTGTAAGATTTGTACCTGGAAAAATAAAAGAGAGAAGAAGTTGCAGCTAAAGCTTGACACTATAGAAAAGAATATTGGTAAGGTTTATGGAAAACAGATCATAGACAGACAAGAAATATCAGTAGTGAGATGGAAATCAAAGGAAGAATGTCTTCATGTTGAGTATGCCATAGAATATGAAGAGAATAACAAGAGAATGGAAGCAATTTCTAGTAGTGAAAATCCAATCAAGGTTGGGTTTAAACATGTTGCACATGAAGCAAACCTGGCAAAGACCGTTCAAATGAGTATTATTTTTCATATTATGTCCAGAGGGAATCCTATGAGAGACTTCTCAGAATATGGTAATTTATTATCCTTTTTGAGGTTTCCTCACTATCCTATGTCACATTAGTCAACAAACGTTGGATGGGAAATGGAAAAATGTCTTTCTGAGGAGGAAAAGCAAAATTTAAAGGAGAAAGTAAAACAATCTAGAATCATTTTATTATCCATAGATGAATTTACTATAGTAGATAACACTGCTTGGGTTTGTATCCATGTGTATACAGTAAAAGAACATGTCCGCCAAGCTCATCTATTGTGTGTTTGTAAAATGAGGGGCAATTCAATAGCAGAAAACTTATATTTTGAAGTGAAGAATGCTTTGAATAAAGTTGTTGGTATAGATGATTTGACAATTGGCAAGAATTTAGTATGTGTTAGAGTTGATGGAGTTGCAGTAATGCAAGGCCAAAGGAATGGTCTTTGTGCAAGATTAAAAACTAGTATTGCACCTCACATGCTTGGCATACATTGTATGGCCCATCAAATTAATTTAGCATATAAAATTGTAAGCGATTTTCCTATAGTGTCAAAAGTTGAAGATATAGTTCGCGAGCTATACTCTTACTTTTGCAGAATTCCTAAACATTTTGTAGAATTTAAGATTTTTTTAGAGGGAGTAACACCAGGAAAAAAGCTTCTCAAGGATGTTGAGACTAGATGGATCTCTTTGCATTGACCAGTAGAAAGATTTCTAATATAATATCAATCCTTGATCGGACTAATATATGAGCAACGCCTCATAGTAGACAAAGATCATGATTTGTTACATAAGTTAAGTGATATAGAGACTCTGTTAACTTTAGCCAGTATTCTCCCCATGCTAGATTTAATGAACAAACTTGTTAACAAAGCCCAGGGTAGAACTGTGTATATCCATGAGTATATCAGTTTATGTAGAACGACATGCATTTCCCTAGATTGTCTGTACTCAGATAGGACAACAATTCAAAGCCCAAATTTTTTCAAGTGGCAGACAATTACAGATTTGAATCATGCTGAGATTTTTTTACAATTTAATGCAAAAAATGGTTTATGTATGTTTGTGAAAGGATATGAAATACCAATGCACCAATCTAAGATGGGCAAGCGAGGCAGACTACTTCTAGTTAAAAGGGTTGATTTTGACAAGATTATTAAATCTGTTAGTGATCATTTGAAGTCCATTTCCTACCAACTTTCAAGTGAGATTCATGAAAGATTCCCTCAAGAAGAAATTCTTGAATCCATGGGTTGTGTGTTTCCTCATTTTTGTAAAAAATTTGAAGATAAACAAACTGATGCACATATCTTTCATAAAAATATTAATGAATTGATCAGAGATTTTTCAAAACATGTAGATTCTAATGGACAACCAATTGAAGGAATTTTAGATTCAGCTAATCTTAAAAAACAATGTAGAAAATTTGCGTCATGTATGAAATTGCAGATAAAAAAATTGGAGAATCCATTTGAACCTGGTGCAATAACTAGGCTTTGGAAAAGGATAGAGCAAAGTGAAGTATTGCGTGATTCAATATCAGAATATTTCAAAATTGTTTATTTATGTCAAACAATGATATTGGGGTCGATGGAAGATGAAAGAGTTTTCAATGCATTGGGGTTTTTGAAATCAAAGAGCAGAAACAAACTAGAAAAAAATTTGGAAACTTGCTTGAGGTTGTTTGTAACTCAGTACAATGTTAGAGACTTTCCTTATGATATGGCATTGGAAATTTGGAATTCCATGCATGAAAGACGAGGGTTGAAAGACGAGGGCTTTTGAACACTTCAAAACCTAGTGGTACTGGTGCTACTACTAGTTCTAATACAAACGATGGATCTTGGTCCCAAACTCAAAATGAAGATGAAGAATTTTTTGATTTTGAATACCCAACTCAAAATGAAGAAGAAGCTCTTACTACTAGTCAATTTTAGGAGCTGGATTCCATGTGGGATATAAAAGCTACAGACTGCTCACTGAGTGAGTGAAGTGATTCATAATTAGCATTCAAATTTTGGTTAATAGGTATTTATACACTATATGCTTATTACCTTTTAGTTATTACTGTACTTGTTGGACTTGAATATTGACAATTTGACTCATATTACAAGTAATAAGTATTGGTCATGATTTTTGTAATTTGAATTTAGATTTTTGTAATTTGAATTTTGATTATTGTAATTTATAATCTGAATTCATGATTTTTGTAATGTAAAATGTTCATGAAATTTGAAGTATATACTATAATCATATAATTATTAATTTCCTTTTTCCTCACTGTAAATAGTCATGTAGCCATGTTAATATGTTATTACAAGAATCAAGATTCAAGATTCAAAACTTAAGCTAGCCTGGTTCCAAAGTTACGCAAATAGTTCATCTAACCCTATCTCAACTTTGCTACATGTAAATTAGAGGCCTTTGGAACCCTTCTGAATTTACGGTGACAGTCTTCTTAACATCTCCACTATCATATAACCTTGCAAAGTCCCACACAAATCCTTTCATAACCTATGAGTTGTTTAATCTTGTAACTGATTAACCTTTTTGAAGTTACGCCAATCTGCCAAATGCTTCATCGCAACTTCGTAACCGCCAACACTAACAACCAACAAACCCTTGTGAAGCTCCATAACCACTTGATCATTACCATTGTAGGTTCAGAACTATTCCTGACAAAGTGATAAATATTAATCCGACCGTTGACACATTTCACAATCCATTCCTCGATGCTTTCCACGTGGCATGCAACTAAATGTCACTTTCAACATCATTACACACTGTCACTTAAACACTTTTAACTAACTATTACTTTAATTTTGAAGTTACACACATTGTTAGTTGTGAGTCCCTTGGAAGTTCAGAACCCATCAGTCCATCACCATCCTAACCACTTAACCGTTGAGAAGTTACGAAACAGCCTGGTGTTACTTTGGAACATTGTCGGTGGTCAAAGCTTCCTAATTTCCTAGAAATTGTCAATTTATTATTTTTCATACTCATTAGTCATTCCTGAATCCTAATAACCTAATACTAAGCATTTACTTAATTCCTTAATTCCTTGAAGCAAAAGCATTTACTTAATTTAATAATTCCTCAATTCCTAATTTCCTAAAAGCAAATATTAATATAATAATATGACATTATACATGTAACATTATTACATTCAATTTTAAAAAAATTGCAACTGTGATCTTGAGCTCTTTACAAAATTACACAGGCATGGAAAATTACAAAATATCCTTGTATTAACTTCCTTGAAATTTATACATCAATGATCAATATTCAATGATCATAGTACCAGAGACTTCTATCACAAAATTACAAAATATCCTTGTATTAACTTCCTCAAAATTTATACATCAAATTCAATGATCAATGATCATAGTACCAGAGACTTCTATCAGAAAATTACAAAATATCCTTGTATAATTATATTAACTTCCTTGAGATTTATACATCAATGTCAATGATTAATGATCATAGTACCAGAGACTTCTATCAGAAAATAAAAACTAACATTGGTAAACAAGCTTTGAAATAGTTATAAGAGTGACAGCTGGTAGCCTGAATTCTTCAGAATCAGTCTTGGTTTGCACCGAAGGTGTATCCACAGTAGGTGAACCGCAAAGATAAGATACCATGTTTGAATTAACTAACCTCCATCTATTGGCTCTTAATCTGATACTAGAACTATCTCAACTACTTCCATCATCCATGTCAATGTGACAAGGCTTGAATCTATCCAATGTTTTCCCACACCACAATTTCCCTCTTTGATGCCCAAGTTATTTCTCTAACTATATCCAAGACTTCAAGGCATTTGTTCCACTTGGCATCCATTATGGCTCAAGATTTAGCAACAAACTTATTCATGTCAATCTCCTACTTGTACAATTCATCCACAACTTAAAAATTTGAAATGTCAGCATCACCAACAAAATAAGAAGCCACCTTGCTAGCATCCAAAATTTGTTTGAAAGAATCAACCCACTCCTGCCAATCCTTCAACTGTCCCTCTGTGTCTACAATAGCAGGGATATATCCTTCAGACTCTTCAGCAAAAAAAATTAGCTTTGCCTGAATGTTTTTTAACTTGCCAGTGAAAAATGCATACAAATCCTTTACTAATAACACCATTTCCTTAACATCAATTATTTTTTCAGGTAACTGCATTTTTTCCCATTAGTAAAATTAACCTCTCAAAGAATTGAAAGTATGGGCCCCAAGTACTAAATAATGGGGTTAGTACAGACAAGGCATTAGAACATTGATATTTTGTCCCCTGCAAAGAAATGAATGTGCTATGAATGATTTGAGACTTCCCTTTTAAAACATTTACTCTATGCAATAGCACCTTCTTCAACGTCTCCTTTTCAGCAATTACAGTATCAGCAGGTTGATCAACGTCCATTATTATGTTTTTTGTTTCAAGTTCTGGAGCTAAGCCCCCTCATACTCAGTTTGGACCCCAACATCACAGACCTTTGTAAATTCCTTGGACTGCTTTTTTAGACTATTTATTTCATCTTTTATCTCATTCATAGTCTTATCCAGGACAAAATTCTTCTTCAGTTCCTCTTCAAACCCTTTCCTATTTGACACATAATCTTTGAATGTCCTTGCTAGCATGTTCTCTAAGTCCTCAACCACTGCCTTATTCATGGAGGATGCATGATGTATGATATTTTCAATCTCTTATCCTGTAGTGTCCTGTAACCTCCATATTAATTTTCTACCCTGTGTTGTGTCTTGGATGTCAACCAATCTCTGCCTTGTAATGTTCTACTTTGAGTTCGAACATGTCACTTTGGTATCTGGTGTAACTGGTAGCATGATCCCATGTTGCAGACATAAGATGACTGAGGACATCCTACTACATCTCCTCCTCCATATCCAAATTTGATTGGATAACAGGTTCTGGGTTCTCATTTGATGATCCCTCAGCTATTGGAAGACCCATTCTGTCATCCAAGATTCCAAATTTAGAAATTTAGAAAGTGCCTTGTGTTCTACAATTTCACTACCAAGGAGTATATAAATAAAATAGTCACCAACTTGCCAGTCGCAAAAAATTTTGAAGGAATTTTTCACATAAGGTGGCTTGCCTTGGAAAAGGAAATTAATGAATATTGATAAACAAAAATTGCAGACATTTGTATCCTGCGTAACTTGGCTCCGAAGTCGAAAAGAAAAATAATGAATGTTGATGAATCACAGCTCATATCCCATAAAATTATCCTTTTTAATGTCTAATCAAAATCTTGGCCTGGATTATGTACTACTCAAGTTACGCAAACTGCCAGCGTGTCCTCAGAACCACCATTTCCTAGCTGCGATTTTAAATTTTGAAATGACAAATTGGCAGTCGCATTAAATTTTGAAGGAGTGTTTCACGTAAGGTGACTTGACTCTGAAAAGAAAAATAATGAATGTTTATGAATCACAGATCATATCTCGTACAAATTATCCTTTTTAATGTCTAATCAAAATCTTGGCATCAATAAGTCTCATTAATTACACTTCAGTGTTCAGTGTCACTGTAACTTCGCAGCAAAGTTACGCAGACTGCCAATGTTGCCTTGGAACCCCCATATCCTACCTGTGATCATAACTTCTGAAGTCACACACACTATCAACCTGTCCTTTGTGTATCTTCATGGCCTTCAACTCCAAACTGCCAACATAACTGCCAAAGTCATGCACGCTGTCAACCTGACCATTACGTATCTTCGTAACTATCAGCATCAACCCTCCTTTTAGCCTGCTAAAGCTACACACATGGTCACCAGTCACCACAAATTGTGTTGAAGCTACGCAAATTCCAAACTTTCAACCACAAACTTACTTGACCTTTGTGTATCCTTGTGGCCTACAACTCTAAACCGCCAACATAACATACCAAGTCACGTACACCATCAACATGACCATTGCATATCTTCGTAACCGTTAGCCATCGACCCTCCTTTTATCCTCTCGAAGCTACACAAACTATCCTCACAAAATGGTCATCAGTAAATGACATGTAGCACCCAACTTGACACGTAGTCCTATCACTATGTTTTGTATATATTTTTTATATTGTAAATATTGTTTTTTATTCACCAATATATATTTTTTATACTATAAATATTGTTTTTTGTTCGCCAATATATATTTTTTATACTATAAATACTATTTTTTATTCACCCATATATATTTTTATACTATAAATACTACTTTTTATTAACCAATATATATTTTGGTAGTTCTGAAATAAAAACACAATTCGCCAAATGAGATTATTTTTTTCTTTGAAAAGAAAAAAAAAATTCTAATAAAATTAATAATTTCCTCTGTAGTTTTCTAAATTTCACCAGTTTTTACCACCTTTTTTGAAGGGGGGCTTTCTTAAAGATTACCCTATCGGTGATCATCAACTTATCATCTTCAAACATTCAATTAGTTATAGTTCATCAATCTCTCCCTTTGGCATTGATGGCAACATACTATCAATACAATATGAAATATGCCATATCATACCAAACTTATTTTTCTATAACCAATACAAATATCTGACTCTCAGTAAGCTCTTCTAGCTTAGATTTGATTCTTGCATAGTACTTTTCCTTTCTTCATTCCCTTCACTGGATAGGTGTAGAAATTCTAATTTTGTCTCTCCCTTTGTTGTAGAATATCTTCTCCCTTTTCTGGATAAATATGCAAAATTAACTTTCTCCAAATCTCTCCCTTAAATGGATGGTTGTTTCTTTGAATTTCTCTTCCTTTGTAGAAACTTCTTTTTCTGATCTTCTGATCTTTGTTCTCCCTTTAACTGATGTTCTTCTTCCTGATAGATATTTCACTTCTCCCTGATGGATATTTCATTATTGGATATATTCCTCTCCCTTTGACAACAATGCCAAAAATATATATATCATTGACTATATTCCTCTCCATTTTTTCCATCAGCAATACATCTCTATAGTATCCAACAATTTCTCTATTTTTTGGTTCTGATAAGTACCTTCTTGTACTAATGTATCATTGTAGTCCATATCTTTGCTTGCATCAACATGATTTATTTTCTAATAATGTGAAGCCTGATGCAGCCTCCAAGTCATCTTAGTGACCAGTAGACAAGGGTCGGACCCCTATTATCTTCCTCAAATAATCAAATGTATCTTTTGGCAATGGCTTTGTGAATAGGTCTACCAATTGTTCTTTGGATTGTACATATTCCATTATCACTTCTTTCTCTTTTACTTACTCCTGCAAGTAATGATACTTAATAGCTATGTGTTTTGTCTTAGCATGCATCACAAGGTTCTTTGAGATGCTCATAGCACTTGTATTATCACAATAGATAATCAATAGATTAAGGATTTCTATATTCATACCTTTCAACAATTGCTTGATCCATGCAATAATAGAGAAATTTGTAGCAACAGTCACATATTTTGCTTCTACAATAGATTGAGATATACATCCTTGCTTTTTACTGATCCATGTGACAAGTCTGTCACCCATAAAGAATGCTCCTCCTGTTGTACTCTTTCTATCATCTATGTATCCAGCCCAATCAGCATTGGTATAAACTTCTAGCTCAACTTTTACTTCTTTATTATACCACAAACCATAGTCTTTGGTATTCTTTAGATATCTTGGAATTCTTTTGACAATAGTCATGTGTGATTCCTTGGGATTAGAAGAGAATCTTGCAACTATACCAAATGCATGTGCTATATCTGGTCTAGTATGTACAACATACATTAGTTTGCCAATCATAGATCTATATAAGGTCTGATTTACCTTGGTTGACTTGTCTTCCTTTGTCAATTTGCATCTGTTTTCCATATGTATTCCAACTGGTTTGGAGTCCTCCATTTTTAATATCTTTAGAACTCCTTTGATGTATTTGGATTGTGTGATGTAGATGCCTTCATCCTATTGTAGAATCTGTAGACCAAGGAAAAATTTGATCTCTCCAAACATTGACATCTCAAATTCTTTGCTCATTTCATCAACAAATGTTTTTCATAACATATCATTACCTCCAAATATGATATCATCAACAAATATCTCAACAATCAGAATCTTATCATCAGTATCTCCTTTCAAATTTAGATTACTGTTATCACTTGTTCTAACAAATCCAATACTAATGAGATGAGAGTGAATTATTTCATACCATGCTCTTGGTGCTTGTTTCAATCCATACAAGGCTTTGTGTAGTCTAAAAACCATGTTCCTCTTGTTAGGATCAAAAAACCCTTTAGGTTGTTCAATGTATACCTCCTCTTCTAGTATTCCATTCAGAAATGCATATTTTACATCCATTTGGTATACTTTGAATCATTTGAAATCAGCATAAACAAGTATAATTCTTACTCCTAGTTTAGAAACGGGTGCAAAGGTTTCTCCATAGTCAATACCTTCTTATCGTGCATACCCTTTGCATACCAATATTTCTTTGTTCCTTGTGACGTCTCCATTCTCATTTAGTTTGTTTATGAATATCCATTTGGTACCAATGACATTTTTGTCACTCAGTCTAGGTACTAATGTATATGTTTTGTTCTTCTCAATCTGTTCAATCTCTTCATTCATAGCACTAACCCATTCTTGATTCTCAAGTACAATATTAATAGATTTAGGCTTAAAATCACAAATCAAACATCTAGTGTTCATTGACTTACTTCTTGTTCTCATTCTAGCTCTTTTGTCTCCAATGATCTGGTCCTATGGATGGTGTCTTCTGACATACTTAGAAAGTACAAGTTCAGATTTTGTTCATCATTTTGACTTTCATTTTTATCTTCATCATTGCTCGGTTCAGCATTGTGAGCATTTTCCTAATTCTTGATCTGTGCAGCCTGTTGCTCGGTTGCATTATTTTGTTGCTTTGTAGTGATACACTATTTTTTGTGCAGAGTGTCAGTTTATTCACTTTAGACAAATCTATTGTAATCTTCCAGTTCCTTTCTTCTTTCCTCATCATTTTTCTCAGCAAATTCATCCACTTTAACATTTGCACTTTCAATGATTTTGTTAGAGGATTTGTTAAGACATTTATAAGCATTGCTTTTGGTATAATAACCTATAAATATCCCTTCATCACTTTTGGAGTCAAGCTTTCCATTTCTATCATCTTTCAAAATATAACGTTGACTTCCAAAAATTCTAAAGTAACTTGCATTTGGTGTGTACCCATACCATAGCTCATAAGGTGTCTTATTGGTGTCTTTCTTCAATTGAACTCGGTTTAATGTATATACAGTAGTACTTACAGCTTCTCTCCAGAATGTTGTGTGATGCCTTTCTCAATCATCAGTCAACTTGCATAGTAAACAATTGATCTATTCCTTCTTTCAATAATCCCATTTTGTTGTGGTGTTCTCGGTGTAGAAACTTGTCTTGTAATTCCATGCTCATTACAAAAGTTAGTGAATTCATCATAAATAAATTCTCCTCCTCTATCTCATCTTAGACATTTCAATTCTTTTCCACTTTTTTTCAAATATAGCTTTATACCATTTGAACATCTTAAATGTTTCTGATTTCTCTTTTAAGAACATAACATTCATCATTCTAGAATAATCATCAACAAATAGAATGAAGTATCTATCACCATAATAGCTCTTTGTTCTCATTGGTCCACATAAGTCAGTATGGACTAACTCTAGAATAGCATTAGATGTGTAGGTTTTTCTCTTGAAACTAGACTTTATCATTTTTCCTTTTTGACAATTCTTACACATGACATGGTCAGGTTTTGACATGCTTGGTAAGCCTCTTACTTTTCTTTTCTTGCTTATCCTAACCATGTTGTCAAAATTCACATGACATAACCTATTATGCCGCAACCAAATGTCTTCATTTCTAGCCAATAAACAAGTGGTTTCAATATTATCAAGATAGAATAGGTTACCTTTTGTTTGTTCACCAGTACCAATCAACCTTCCTGTTTCATTATAGGTCTTTTCCTTTTTGTTCTCAAATGAAACTCGGTGTCCTGTGTTATTCAGCTGTGAAACACTCAATATATTATAGTTAAGTCCTTTCACCCAATATGCATTTTCACATCTGATCAGATTATCCAACATGATGGTTCATTTTCCTTCAACTGGACAAGGTGAGTCATTACTCATTCCTAGTGATCCACCATTATAATATTCAACAGTTTCAAACTTTTCCTTATCTTCGGTCATGTGGTGAGTACAGCCACTATCAATAATCCAAACATCATTTTTAATAACCTTAGATATGAGTTCAGTTTCAACATACCTTTCTTCTTTGTCCGAATCATCCTTCATAGCAACAAATACTACCTCAGTATCTTCATCGGATTTGGTGTCAGTATTTTCAGCTTTGTTCTCAACCAGGTAACAAGCCTTCTTTCCTTTGTCCTTGTAGTCTTAGTTATCTCTTCTATTAGAGTGTCAGTTGCTTCTGTAATCTTGGTCATCACTTCTGTCAAACTTATTTTCATAAGATCTGTCATTGTTTCTTTCATATTTTCTTTTGTTAGGGCATCTAGTAGCAAAGTGTCCAATTTATTTTCAATTAAAACATACCAATGGTAATTTACCTTTGTATCTACCTTTGCCTCTCTGCAATCTTCTAGCCATTAGTGCTTCATTTTCATCAAGTTCTTATTCATCAATATCACTTTCACTATCATTTCTCATAGTCTGTTTATGACTTGATTTACTTATTTTCAGAGATGATTTGAATGCAGACTCAATAGTTGGTAAGTCACTGTTGTCAAATTTATTCATCTCAAATGAAATAAGTCTACCAATCAAACTATCAAGAGTAACATTGTTATTTTCTACTATTCTCATTTCTTGAATTGCAGATACTCTAATAGCATAAATAGGCAGTAAGGTTCTTAGAATTTTACTTACCATTGTTTCTTCTTCATGTACACCTCCTACTCCTCAGATAGCATTAACAACCTTTTTGATTCTGCTACTGTACTAAGTGATGTTCTCTCCTTCTTTCATTCTTAGGTCATCAAACTTTCCTCTTAGGCTTTTAGCCTTAGCTCTTAGCACATTTAGATCTCCTCCACATACTAGCTTGAGTTTGTCCCACATTTTCTTTGCGGTGGTGCATGATTTGACATATTCAAATTCAGCATCGGATATTAAAGAAGAAAGTTCTATCATCATAGAATTATGTTCATGTTTGTCTTTCAATTAATTGACAGTCAAAGGTCATGTCGGTGCAACATATTCAGTATCCAAGTATTGTGTTCCATCATTTCCAATACCTGATAGGTGGAGTCTTATCATGCTTTGCCATGATGAAAATTTTTGTTTTTTAAACTTAGGCACATCCCTTTTACTCATCTTTTGATCTTTAGCTTGAGTCTTTAAACTCTCTTCCAAGCACACTAGCTATGATACCAATTGTTAGAATAACAAAGAGCGGGGTAAATCAGTGGCCTCAAAAATTAATCCAACCAAATCTTATATCAAAAATATAATACTTTTAGTTATATTTTAGTCCTACAAGATGTATTCCTTGTGTAAATCTAACATATATATACTACTCGGTGAATATATTGTTTATCCTTTTCTTAAGCTTTACCAAATAGGAGTAATTGAACTTAGTGTTTACCGACCAATCATGTTTTAGTAATATGTAAAAAAAATATCAAAGCAATGAACCATATACACATTTGACACATGGATTTTTAACATGGAAACCTTGTTAAGGGAAAAACCACTTGGGACCAGTAACCCAAAATTTTCACTCTTCTAAAGTGAGCTTGGTAAAGAGCCAACCATGTTAAAGGTTACAATCACACTATTAAGTGTGACCTTGTTAGAGGATTTAAAACTAACAGTTTATCATTTGACCTAGCATTCACTATGTTGTCAACATGAAAACCTTTTGATACTCTTGAGTATCTTGATACATTAAGGATGGTTAAATGCCACTCGGTTAAGAGATTTTCTGAATCAATGGTTAAACTGAAATAGTTAATGATTTGTTCAATAATGCAACTTAACTTTGCAGATGTTCAGACCTATTGTAATTCCATAATACCTCTCTGATCAATGTTCTCTTCAATTCTTTTTCTCCCCTTCTTTCTTCTTTCTTCTTGGTGAATGTTGTTGCTTCTCTCTGTTACTCAGTGTCTACAGAATTCTTGGCTCTATTCTTTAGCCTGTATGATCAAATCTGCATGAATACTTCTATCTTCACCATAATTATATTTAGCATTCCTCTCTTTATAATTAATTACTTGTCTCTTTATATAGACATGATTTCACCATTCAATATTCTTGTATTTCTTGTTCTTGACGTAGATAGCTTCTTGATCCACAAATCTCACCATGCTTTACTTTAATTTTTAAAGATTTTCTTTAGTTTTATTTCGTAGATTTCTCCTTGACAACTATGAATAAAACTAGCTTTAAATCTTTAGTTCAACTGGTCAATGGAAATAAAACAATCAATCATTTAAGCCTAATTATAGCTCCTGCCAGCTAAGTGTTTTTTTTTCAGGGTTCTCTATCCGTCGGTGTGCACTATCTGTCGGTGTTTACTATCACTCGGTGTGCACTGGATTTTTATGTTTACCAATAATACAATATAGATTATATCAAGTTGACATCAATGAAAATATAATACATTAACTAATTTAATGTCTTGCATTTACTTTCTACAACTCAGTGATCATCAACTTATCCTCTTCAAACATTCAATCAGTTATAGTTCATCATCTATTAGCATTATGCTATAGTTTTGGAGATGATATGCAGAGAGGTCATGAGTGGATGCATAATAAGTAATTCTTGATGGAAATATATTTAGATATCATGATTACAGTAATTAGTAAGAACTCAACATGATCGGTAAAGAGAAAGTTCAACTACGTATGGTGACTAATGTTCATAAGGACAGTATTTATACATTGTGGTAGTGGTCAAGTTAAGGAAAGATTTATATGTTGTGATGAGATACACTGTATGTATTTGGTATGAGGAATCTATGATTCCAATCATAACTTATTTGGATGAGTGGTGAAAGACATTTCAGTGTCATAGTCACTAAGATAGGAAGAACTCTAATGTTCTTGATCAACTGGTCAGGTGATTACAGATCGGTGAGTGGTAAAATATATGTGGTAATGGTATGATGAAGTGGAATAAAGGTTATACATCCAATTTATTTGTATTTACATGATCGATGTAATATTTTAAGATATATTTAAGGAATTACATTGGAGATTTAAAAGCATGTTTTATTATCTTGTGGGTTTCATCGCCATCGTTCTTTTTTCCCTCTGACAAGGGTTTCCACGTGAAAAATATTTTAGTTATGTGTGTTAAAGTTGTGGATTATTGATACTATTTACTATTATTTTCTTATTCCATTTTCATGCTTTAAGGTTAAGAAGTTTCTAGTGCAGTTAATTAGATTGGTGGATGAATTGATTCAATGTCTATTTTTACTGATTCACCCCCCACCCCCCCCCCACTCTCAGTCACAAGTTATCCAACAATTGGTATCAGATCTTAGGTCCTTTTGGTGACAAGTCTAACAACTTGAGGAAAAGATCCCTATAAGTCAATATGGATATATATACAAGTATGAGAAGAAACTTGAGGATGCAATCCAAGTTATCAATGAACTAAAGGATAAGCTAAGGCATTCCCTTGCTAAGAGAAGAGAACTTGCTGAGAAGTTGAGTGAAGGTCAAGACTAAGATGAATATCTGTCTGAAGGAAGTTTATCTAAAAATTTTGAGGAAGCACTTGCAGAACTGATGGATAGAAACATTGGAATTAAGAGTGAAGTGGAAAATCTAAAAAGAGAACTTAAAATTCAATCTATCAGGATGGTTGAAGAACTTGAAAGAAGGAGGGATACTGAAAGTGCCAAGAAATTTGTTGAAGATGCCCTAAAAGTTAAAGATGAAACCCTAACAATAAAATTGGATCAACTATTCAGATAAGAGTAGGAGGTTTCTACATTGAAAGAACACGTACATGGTACAGATGAAGAGCAAGTTGATATTGAAAGAGAGAATGAAGGGATGAGGAAAGATAATGATAAGATAAAAGAAGAACTGGCAGATGAAATGATCTACTAAAAAAATTTGAGAAGAGTTTTGTTAAGATGGATGAACAACTTGGAAAGCAGAGGATGAATGGATAAAAATGAGGTTTAGGTTTTAAAAACTTTGAAGCTGGTGAATCTTCTGGAACCAAGGACATCATTGATGGAAGAAAATCAACACCCAAAGTGAAAATCAATAATGGAAAGACACGATAAAAACCTATATGCTTTAATTTTTATAAGGTAGGACATACTACTATATATGTTGGTTTAAGCAAATTGGTCCAAATGTTAGACCTAGAGATTCTACTGCTAGATCTTAAAACTCTTATGCCAAAATTGATAACTATAATGCTAGATCTAACTCATTTCATGGATTTTGTTAGTACTGCAACAATTTTAGACATAACGCTAATGAGTGTAGGATGAGGAAAGATGGCTAGTGGTCATATGAATACAACAGTCAGAGACTTATCAATCAAGGTAACCAGACAGATGTTACTTGTTCTAAATGTCACAACTATGGACATACAAAAATGAACTGTAGATTGAGGTCATACAGAGATAATTCAAATCCCTGGAATCCAATAGGTATGGACTGTTATGTTTGAAACAAGATTGGTCATCTTGCTAGGTCATGTAGAGCAAGAAATTTTACTAGAGGTTAACCAGTAAACAATGATGAAAACGGAAAAGGAAAAGAAACTATCAATGCAGATGAAATAAGGAATCATATAAAGAAAAAATGGGTAAGGAAAGGAGAATTAAATTCGTCAAAATTAACTGAGAACTCTATGTTGGAACTCCAAAATTCTGAGTGTATTTTGGAGTGATTATTCTGAAAGTTTCTGTAAGCATAAGTTGCTACCCTAAAAATATTTTATGAGAGGTCAAGTTTGGATGCTTGTAAAAAGTGACCTGATGTTTTTCATGAGATCCAGATTGGGGAGTAGGTTCAACACCTTTCATTTGGAAAATATAGTGGGTTCCAGCTTTCAGATTTTAGTTTTGACATGTTTTGGAGATGGTCATTTGGAGGTGGTTATATAAATCTGCATTTTGCACATTTGCTGATTTTATCTAAGTGGCCTACTTTGATTGTTTTTATCTTTGACCAGATGGATAGGCATGATATTAAGGGTTTTTGTATTATTTTTTAGGCATGGAAGTGAGTCTTCTTTTCCATTTAAAAACACCTGTGAGCTCATTTGATATCTTTACCCAAGTTATTCTATTTGCAATTAATTCTGATCTCCTGAGTGTCAAATGCAAAATTTCTAAGTAGCCTACTTTGAGGTCCCACCATTTGTACCCAGTTGAATTCCCTGAATAATTGAGTTTTCCCCTGCATTGCAAACATGAAATTGTGCCTATCTGAAGAGTTTAAGACTCAGTCCAATCCATTTAATCACTTTTCCTAACTGATTTCAAATCCAGTTTCCACATTTTTTACTGAGTTTGAGTTAACAAAGTTGTTAAGTGTTGACTTTGCAGATTAGTGCCAAATAATCAGTTCATTATCAGAGAAAATTAATTGAAGATTTTTTTTCACTGTGTGAAATTAAATCCATGTACGAAGGTTCAGACTCTAAGAGTCTCTTTTGATTAGTTTTTGAAATCAAATATGAGGGTGTCTTATGCAGATTATCAGTGCTAAACAGAATAAATTTTGCACAGTTGTTGTTTTTAGAAGATTGTAGTTTCATATCAGATGATTGTCTTAAGATATCAGTTATGGATTCATACTCTTTGTATTTGAATGTACTCCCTGGATTAGTGGGTAAGTGTCAGAGCATGTTTTGGTATTTTTGCAAATGCCAATCCTAATGAAGTTTATGATGTTTTTACATCTGCATCTGCACAAGTTTTTAGAATTGTCAAATTTATTTGGTTACTCCTTGCACATGGAGTTAAATCCGGAAAATCCCTTTTGCACACATATTCACATTTTGGAAGAGAGCATAGGTTTCAAATTGCATGATAATATGATGCTTATTGATCAGTTTTTGAGACTAGTTCCTGGGGCCAGTTGTTGTTAATATGATCAGTTTGTAGAAATGTGAAAAGTCATTGTTAAGACCACCAGTTTCATACTTTGTGATAAACTTGCACAATGGTTTATGGATGTAAGTCTGAGGCACATAAGAGCCTAAAGGAGCATGAGATTAAAATAAGATTTGAAACAAATACTATTGGCAGGAATGCTACGTGAGTAAGTAATTTGGAGCGGTCATGATCATTTGTTTAGTATGGATGCTCCGCCAGTGGGATTCTTTTCACAACTACATACCCAATTCATTTACATCTATTGCTAAACTTGGACTTGATTTTCCAGCCTTGTGCTTTATCTATACATTTATGAGAATTGGCGTCATTGTTCGTGTAATTTCATGCTCTGCAAAAACTACCAATCGATGTTGTCTTTGATGTTACACAATGCTCATTCTTCTTTTAATTTTATTGGAAGCAGCTTTTGTGAGAGACATATTCTTCAATCTTCAGTGGAACGGGGACTTTCCTGATGATCCAACTGGAGAGTTTGAAAATATTAATGAAGTGGCATGCACATAATATGAATTTTTTAAAACATTAAAAGCCAACACAAATGCAAAATGCAAGGAAGATGCAGATTGGAAGATGTTACACAACATATGAGGAGTATTTTAAAACATAACAAATACATTGTGAAATGTTTTAAATACCTTGCGTAGTAAACAGAAGGATAGGCCACACATGGATGTAAACTTTCAAATAGATACTATTGTCAGTGTCTCTACCTCATGTTGATTTTGAAAGGAGAGCCCGCATTGAATGAGAGAAGCCCACTTAGACATGAAGGAGGACATTGTAAGTTTGAAAGAAAAATACATTGGAAAATATAGAGACCACGAAGTAGGGGGAATTTAAAACAAATTTTTTTAAACATGTCTAAGAGAATAGCCTGCGCAATCACAAGGAAGGCTACGCAACATATGGAGAACTTTGAAAATCTTTAAGTCAATTTAAAATGCTATGGGCAGGTAGAATGCCATGCAAGCATTCAAGGAGAGGTTCCAAACATTTAAAAACAAACATTGCATAAAGCTTGCATAGGGAGGAGTTGAATTAAAGGAAGAAGGTTGTGTTGAAAGCCAATGGAGTGCCCACACAGCATTTGGGAGGATGATTCTGAAACAAACACCCAGCGCATATACCATAAGGAGATTCCACGCAACATGAAGAGGATGTCTTAAATATTTAATTAGAAATGAATTAGGAATTGGTTTAAAAGTTTGCGTTGATTGTGAAGGGTGTATGCGCAAGTATGAAATGGGAAATCTGCATAATTTATTTAAATATCCATACCCTGCGCAGCACATTGGATGAGAGAGTGGAGACCAACAAGAAATCAAAGGGCCACGCAAGCTTTGAAAGGGAACAATGTTTTAAAACATTAAAAACATACAATGCAATCAATGTATTCCAAAGGGGAGTTTGAAGTAAAAATACAGAGCCTTTCCAAGCTTAGTCTACACAATATTTTAGCCTACGCAATATGCCAAAGTATATTGGGAAAAGAACCAGGTGGTTGCACTGGTTTAAATGCAAACAATTAAAAACAAAGCATTGACAAATCTAATGGTTGCGCAGACTTTCAAAATGGAAATTTGCAGATGTAAATCCAACCAAAGTCCATGTTGGGGAAAGAGGAAGATTGTGTAATGCAAGTATAAGCCAGCATATACCCTGTGCTAAGAGGTGGAGGAGCCCACGTTGTTTTGTGTGGAGAAATTAAAACATTTCATAGTAAAAATAGAACATTGCGCAAAGCTTGAAGGTTTAAAAGAAACATTTAAAAGTTCAAACCTCTTTCCTGTGCAAGCTAATGAAATTTGTATGGAGGCCAGTGCAATTTCATTATAAGCTTTGTGCAAGGAATGATTGGAGGCTGCATAGACTCCACCAGAAGTTGTGCAGTATGCCAAGAGGGGGCTTTAAAGCTTTGAAAAATGCAAAGAGCATATATCCCACATTCGTTGGGCAAGGGTTTTATTTAAATTTTTTATATTCCAGCACTTGAACTATGAAATAAGAAAAAAAGCCAAGAGGATTCTTGGTAGGCCCCTTGGCTAGAAGTATGCATGCACAGTGGGCCCCAATTTTTTGGCAAGATATACAAAAAGACTTTAAAAACTCAAAGGCGATTTATCCCACATTGACCCCGCAGGAGAGATTTGAGGTGTTTATAACCCAAAGCACAAACATATAGAAATGTGCAGCAGAGAGGGATGCTCTCTTCACATGTGTGCCCAGGTTACAGGTGGTGCCTCGGGAAACATGTCGGTGACTAAGATGACAAAGTTTTGTAGATAGGTGGCACAAATGATGACGAGGATTAAGGGACACGTGGTGGATGGTCATGCAACTAACCGCCAAGTTAACTGCGTGCGTAGTCATGAAAGGATTATAGTTAACCGCTAGGGCTTCTAAGACTTAGAGACTGTGCAGTCACGCAGTCACGAAAGGTAGCTGCGGTTAGGAGATAGCATCAGAGATTCGGCGACTGGAGGCTTGTAAACTGTAGTCGTAAAAAGAAAATTTTCAATTCCTTAACCTTCCAAGATTGAGCAACTACCGTCGGATAAAGATGGAGATCAAGGACCTGTGTTTAGTCTCTAAAGGAAACCATGGTCAAGGAAATATCATAGAGAATTAGAGACTAAGTAGTCTCTAAGTCTCCAAGGTGAACCAGGGTTAGAGGAGGAATTCAAGGCCAATTAGGAGCAGTCATCCAATGCATGCCATGTGTTGAATTTTGGTCAATTCTGGGCATAAAATGCATAAATGGGAGAATTTAAAAGGAAACCAAATGCACAGGATAAAAGAATTTAAATGGTTATTGTCTATGCAATGTATTAAAAAGGAGATAAAATCATATTTGCATAGAAAAATAAGACAAGAATGCTAATATTAAAATTACAAAAGGATTAAAGATAAGGGCATTATCTTTTTACATAGTCTGCAAACACATTTTTTATTTCAAAATTTGGAAAATATGCTTTCACGGAGGATGTTCTCAGAAGATGGAAATCAGATTTTCAAACCAAATCAAATCAGATTTGAGGGATATTTTCATAAGATAAAATCAGATATTTCTCAGGAGAATGAAATCAAATACATGCAGAGAATGGTTTGATTTTGAGAGGATTTTCTCAGAGACATATTTATTGAAGAAATAGTTGTCAGATGAAATCAGATATTTCCTAGAGTGAAATCATATTTGTAAAAAAATATGATCAAATTTAGAAGATATTTGAAGGTGCAAATTAATCAAATTTAGTGAAGAGACAGATTATCAAATTAGATTTATGGAAGCATTCCCGGAGGATATTTTCTCAAAAATTGAAGTCAAAAAGAGGAAACTGAATCAGAGTTTTGAAAAGATAAGAGAATGAGATTTTGGAAATTTCTGATGAAGATCATGAGATTTCTTTGGAGAAAGAAGGCAAGTGAGATCAGATTTGCAAGAAGGACAAGTGTGGATCAGATATAGATTTTAGGGTTTCCTTCTTCCTCTATTTATTTCCTTCTTTTCTCAGTTTTAGGGGTTCCTATTGATTCTTTGTTTTGGGAGGTTTTTGAGTCTGTTCAGTGCCTTGCCAAAATTTTCAGAGCTGGTTCCAAGCATTGGATCTTCTATAATATTTTTCCTCTTCTATGCATATAGAGTGTTCTTATTTCCATTTTGTTTCAGGAAAGAACATTATT
Organism: Thuja plicata; assembly: GCA_018584345.1. Lineage (NCBI taxonomy): Eukaryota > Viridiplantae > Streptophyta > Pinopsida > Cupressales > Cupressaceae > Thuja > Thuja plicata. The sequence goes on from MU226436.1 coordinate 3,009,113, forward strand.
GTAACAGCAAGCTTTATGAATTAACTTTCAGCATTTGTTGATTTGATATCATGTTATCTCCATTTTGCTCTGAATCATATAATAAAGGGCATCAAGGGTGTTTTAGCTTTGTCTATTGTTGATCAGCAATAGAGTTATTCAAGGAATTACTATGATTTAAGATTTGTATTCAAATTTGTATGAGTTGGAATATTAAGGGTATTTCCAATCTTGTCTTTCCAGTGGATGTTGGTTATGTATTGTCTATTCTAAGGTCTATTCTAAGGGGAGGGTTAAATTCTTTGAGTAGAGAGTTACATATTTGAAATACATAAGTGGAATCATAAGTAGAACTTGAATGGTAGGGTTTGTCTTATGTAAGGCATATAGACATATCAGACTGTGTTTTTTTCCTTTGTTCATAATTTCTCTACAATGTCATGTTTAAATATGTTGCCCATTTGATGAGGCATTGGTCTATGCAAGATTTGAGATATTTCAGAGATCCATCATCAAAACATAACTAAAAAATCATTTTATTTTCATGTTGTTAGAAGTTAGGATCAATCTAGTTTTCAGATTTACTCCATACAAGCATAATATTGCATAAGAGTTGATAAAAAATTGAATTATTTATTACCTAAATGTCTGAAAACTATTCCACAGTTATATATTTGCAAGCTTGTATTTGTCACAAAGGATTCATCTGTGTGTAGATTAGACAATACCCGTCTGAGTGATGTGGAGCTCAAAGAAGAAGGGGGAATTAATCCTCATCAATTAGACTTATTCTTGCAAGAATCAGAAGTAGGGAGTCATACATTAAGCTATAGTCTATTTTAATCTTGCAAGAAAAATCCTTAACAAATTGGTGACTCCATTGGGGAACAGTTTTATTGAACTATTCAGAAAATCTCTGGTGCTTTAAAAGTTTAAACTAAATTTAAGATTGAGTTGGCCCATCCGAATCGCACTAACAAACGAGTGACTCTACTAGGGAAGTAAAAGGACGGCAAGTTTAAGATGACCATTTCCTTTCCTTGCTAAGTTAATCCCAGAGTTTGGTTATAGAGTCATTGTTTGCAAAGACATATTCCTCATTTTTTTGTAAACTGAGTCAAGTATGTTCTATTTGTCATTGCAAAGTGTCTGAAAGTCCTAGTTCCTCAAAGGTATATTCATACTATCTCACAAAGTGGTGAGTGGTGACTCTGAGTTCTCTAATTTGCACCAGTGTGCATGTTTGAAGAAAGGCTACAAAGAAGAGGTGCACTTGCAGTGATAGAGCCAGCAGATATTTGGGCTCTTATAACTAAGAATAAAGTCAAGAGAGGAATCATTAAGAGACCCTATATTGGAGATGTATGTAAGTTACTGATTTGAAGAAGGTCAGAGTTGGGAAGTAGGTTCAACACCTTTCATTTGGAAAATATAGTGAGTTCCATCTTTCATATTTCAGTTTTGACATGTTTTGGAGATGGTCATTTGGAGGTGGTTATATAAATCTGCATTTTGCACATTTTTTAATTTTATCTAAGTGACCTACTTTGAATTTTTTTATCTTTGACCGGATGTGTTAGCTCTTCTTCTTGAAGAAACAATTTTAATATGATAGTATAGTTGTGTACTTGAATGCAGACTCCTATTGCATGCAAAAGAAAGGCTAATTGAAGAGGGTATTAGATAACATCTGGGGAAACTATTACCTCCTCTTTCTTTTTTGAGATCCACTGGCTCAGGCAGGTATTACCTATGTATGATTACTGAACGACAGTATCTTTTAAGTAAATTATCTTCTTACTAAAATACTGAAATGTCTTTTAATGGATCAACAAGTAAATGACTATGCAAATGGCTATGAATATCCTAATACAGAGCTTAATGATCCATACTACTATTTGTACAATAGCAATTAGTAAGGTAAAAAGGAATCTCATCCTTCTTTTTTTCAGTTCTTATGAACCTCAAGAAGGATAACCTATTTTGATTCTATCTTAAAAGAATCAGTAAACTGAATTGTATTCCTTAAACACAATTACTTGAATGGAATGTATATTTAAAAGGTGAATGATTTGATAAATTAAAATACTATTTGGATAATGAACAACTACTTAGCCAACTATAAAACCAGTGCCTTAACCTTGGGCTATGATTCAATATCTGGTATAACTCCACAATAAGGTGATCAATAAAATAGATGTAGAAAAGATAAAATGCCTTACAGATTATCCTCTCTCTACAACTATATCATCATATCCTTAAACTAATGTTAAGCTCTCTAGGGTCACTTGAAATAATTAATCCTTCCTTGAAGGAGCTTACAAATGACTGCACAACCACCTTGTGATCAGTATGTCTAAATGCCTTACAAGTAAACATACAAGAAATATAACAATAATAAAAAGAGACAATCCAAGATGTAGAAAAGAGATTGAAAATATTTGTATTAATGTCTTAAAGCTTCAAATACATATAGATAGAAAAATAGTACAAAGGCTGAGACAAATTTTAGTAGTCTACCTTGTAATATATTTCACTGATTTCCAATTCCAACCCTCTACAAAATGATACAAGAGAAATATATATAGGCCTAAACTATCATAGAATCCTTAAGATAAGGATGCTACAAGCTTTGGATGGTTTAGAAAACCTAACCCTAGAAACCTAGAAAAGACAAAAGATAAGAAAACACCAAGCGGTGGAAGGAAAAAATTGAAGAATAAGATCTGATATTCCTTTGTCTTCTTGTGGATGTTGGAACCTTTGCCTATATATGTTCAGGATAGCATCTAATAGTTGTAATAAGATCTAGTGACCGCCAATACTGGCTAACTTACACTAGTATCTTTAAGATTGCTAACCTCCTTGTGCTCATAAAACAAGTGCCATGTGTCCTCTTACTCTTCGTCCATCACATCCAGGTCAAATGTAACAAGTTTCTTCTTCTTGGGCTTTTTCATGATGTCCCATGTTGTCACATCTTCCTCTTTAGGTCATTCAAATCTCTATATGCTTTTCAACTGGGCCTTCTGCCTTTCCCACCTAGCATATGTTATGCTTTTAACATCTGAGATGAATTTATTACAGTCTGTCTATGATTTTATTGCTTCATCTAGAATCTTGTTGTATCTCTCCATATCCAAATCTCCTTGATCAAATATGTATATATCTTTGTTGGGTATCACATTGTCAAATTATGCACCCCATAGCCCTAATGGCTTGATTTGATTATCCTCGGTCCTGATGGGAGGTACAAACCTGTTATAACCTACTCCAAACATATTCAGCCTTGCCTCTATCTGATTTTCTTTTCCTTTAAAGAAAGACATGGTAGCTCCAATCTGCTCTATTTATGTGCCAACAAGAGTTAAAATTTATGGCAAGTCTGACCTTAGTGGTTGCACAAATTCCAACCTTTCAAAAATTCCTATCCTACCAGACCAAGTAGCATAATATGGGTTCAAAATCAATATAAAACTATTCACCTCTGTTTGTAAGCCTGGAAACTTTCCATAAGCTCCATACACCACATCAATCTTGTCCTTGATGGTGTCTATTCTATGTTGTAAAATTGAATTCCATGCTCCCAAAATCACACTGATGTGTTCTATGACCTCTTTCTCTATTTCAGCAGCTATCTCCCCTACATCCTCTATTTGGATCTCTATATCATGTACCTCTTTACGCTCAGCAGGGACAACCTCAGGCTTTTCCATCAATTGTTGTATAAGCTCAGCTATGAGCTTCTCTTGTGCCTTGATTTTTTTTAGTCGTGGTTCTCTATCCTTAATAATATCACTAGTGAGTTTCTTTAGTTTCTCTGACATTTGGACTGATTTTTCCTCATTGAGTTGGGAAAAGTGAGTTAGTACTTGCGAGATCTCCAAATCCCCTATAGTTTGGACTGAACAAATTATTTTATTTCCTTCCATCTTCTCCTGGATGTTCAACAGGTTTGGCATCTGATCTTTGGGAGCCAAGCTCAACATTGCAAGTGCCTAGGACTTAGGGTTGTATCCAAACCCTCTTATCATATCCCCAACAGGTGTCTCTAATGACAATTTGACATCAGGTTGTTTTTAGATCTGATCAATAATAAAGGTTGAAGATAAATCCTAGCCTTCAACTAATAGCATCCCACTAGCCTTGACCAGTTGCCTTGCTTGTTCTGGTGTAATATGCTCAGATTCAAGATTATAATCCTGTAGTGTTTACAGAGCCTCTTTGGTTACTCGATCACCCCCTGCCAATTGCAACTATGTACTCACTTATTGTTGCTTATTCCAGATGAGAAGGTCTTTAAATTCCTTTGTCTTTATGAAGTTTTCATCCTTAAGGAATTCATCTTGATGTATCAACCTCTCATATGTACAAATCCTAAGAGGTAATTCTTCCTCCTCTTCTACATCTTTTTTCAATTTCTTTCCTGCCCTCATCTATTTTCTCAATTGGTGATCATAGGGCATGTTTATAGTTATTAAGGCTGTAATTATGTCTATCTTTTTCTCCTTCTTCTGAGAAGGTTCCCCTATTTCTATTTTCTATCTCTTGGGTGGGGGTTCATTTGTCACTTCCTTCTCAGGGACCTCTGTTAGGTCAATGATATTCTCTCCCTTGGTAACTTGTTCTTCTGTAATTGCTTGATTGACTGGAGGGGGATTGGGTACATAGTATTCATCACTATCATCATCATATTCTGATGATGAGTTCCCTTTGTGTCCTTTCTCTAGCACTACTAATGCATCTTCTAGATGATTGCAAAGGAGAGTGTGAGAGTTGATCATGGCCTCTAGCATCTTTAAATAGGGCATGTCTAGGAAGATCCCTCAAAATTTAGGCCCTTTCTCTTCACCTACCTCTCAATATCCATAAGCTCATTAAAATTTATAGCTCTCTTATTTACCTCCTCATCCTCCAAAATATTTCTTATCAAATCTTCTTCCATGCATTCTTCATGGTCTTTGGTGTAGGGGATGGTCGGTGTTAGCAACTTTTTGGCACTAAGGATGAAGCCTTTTGTGTCGTCAACATATCTATATAAGGCCACATTCATCCTATAATGATTCATCCAATTATTAACAAGGTCTAATGCCCCTTTTCCAATAGTAAAATTATAAATCATAATGCCTTGGGGTAAAAGTACCCATAATCCTATGTGGTGCAAGGTGCACCTTATTTGTCAAAATGAGCTGCCTTATGAATTCCATTGTATCTATTCTTGGTGGTACATGGAATGGAAATACATGTGGAGGGTGGGTACAACCATACACTCTCATTAGCGTGAAATTATTCTCATAATAGAAGTCACCCAAATTGTGGTCTCCTGGCCATTTGTCTAGATACTGGCATGGTCTCAATAATTGTATCACTTTGACTGGCAGCCTAGTCTTGTTAACACCTAGGCACTGAAGAATTGGATATACTATCCAATTTTTGAAAGCACAAAACTCCTACTCCTTAGAGGTATAGTTCCACACTCTCAACCAAAATTGGATAGGGTTAGGCTGGTTGTGATGAAACCTTTGTGGCCTAAGACATTGACAAATCATGAGTGTGAAGTTGTAGTATAGGATCAAATGCATAAACTTGGGATGATCCTTTTTTTCTTTTTATGTCCACAAACCCCTGGTGCATCTAGTCTATGATTTACTAGATATAATCATAGTTGGAAATAGTATGGAGGCTTTGCATGTCCAGCACCATCATCAAAATGTCTGAGGTAATCCTATATGCTCTTGCATCCTTTCCTAGCACTCAGTAAAGTGCATATGATATGTACTTCATATAGAAGTTTAGGTCCTTGTAGAAATATGGGGTTTCTCCTGGCATGGGTTCTATGTAGGTCTTCATCTTCTTTGGAACATGGTTTTCCTTGATCAATTTTGCTGCAATGCCAGACTCTCTAATATACCTATTCTCTAGGCTCTTCAAGTTTATCTCAGTGGTCATAGGATAGTATACATTGAAGGCCTTCATGAAAGTTTTCTTGTCTAAGGTAAGTAGGGATTTTCCATTGTCCCTCTTAATTATTTTGGTCAGGGTATCATACCTACTGGCCATCTCCAAGACAAAATTGACATCTACAAAGATGTCAGTAACAACTAATCTAGCCAATCCACAGGTCCAAGGGTTTGAAATTGGCATAGGCTCATTACTATTGTTAAAAAAGTAGTTAAATAATGAATAACCAGATGAGCTTGGGTTTTTTTCATCCCTAACATATGATAGGTCATCAATTAAAACATCATCACTAACCTTTCTGTTCTGGCTTGAGCCTGGTACCAATGTGAGAAATTCATTTGAATAATTTCTCTTCCCCTTTGTGTCATCCTCAGCATCATCACTTCTCCCACTGGTGGACACTAGACTCAATGCTTGGCTCATTTTTCCTTTATGTGTTTTGATCACACCTCTCTTCACTGAAATTGAAGCAAATCTTCTCAAAACCCTCACCACCAACTGTGAATTACCCTTAAATCTGCAATCTTGAGCACTTAAAATATTGCCAATCACAATCCCTGCTAAATTCTGAATTAGGAAATCACCCCTTTTGAATCACTTGCTGCTGGAAAATTCAAATTTTCTCAGAAAATATTGAACTCTATATAAAAACTCTTATCTCTGAGAATTTGGAAGCTGGTAAGAATGCAATGACAATGGATATGCATACTTATAACTGATAAATCAATGCAGACATCTCTTTGAACTGGTAAACTTGCAATTCAATCACTTCCACCATTAGTTTACACACTATGACATCAATTTATGGTTCTAGCTGTGGCATTCAAACAAACAAGTAATCAATTTCTGATGAGTGCTTTTGCTTATAAAACCTTATAAAATTCAAAAATAGATCAAAATTAAATCTGATTGGCTGGCATTAATCATATTTTGGCTACTTTTCCATATGTCAAAATCTCTGTTATTTTATTGATTATCAAGTGTCCATGAGGGCATCATAGAAAATTCTTCTTTTAACCTTTTTTTTACTTCTAGCGACCTAGCAACTGTATGATCTCCTTGTCGCTTGATATTCTTTCTAACTCTAGTTTGTTACTAAGACTTAGCGACTACCATTGGATGAAACTTTAGATCAACAGTTCTCTCCATGTCACTTGATCTTTTAACTTAACCCTTTTTCTTATGGAGACAACGTGACATAGCCTTCACTTAACTTTTTTTCTACCTCAGGTTACATCTGGAGACTTAGCGACTGATGTATCTCTATGTCGCTGAACCAAATCTCTAACTCACAGTTTTTCAGGAGACCTCATGAAAAATGCCTTAGTCTCTTTATCACTTGATTTTTCATCTTTATAATTTCCATCTGGAGACAATGCAAATGTCGTTGACCTCCTTTTTCTCTACATCTAACGGTTGTCACTAAGTCTCTTGATCTTCATATCAAACCCTAACTTTTCATGAGACTTCACGACTGACGAACACGTGTCTTACTTTTCTCTTGTCTCCTAATCGCCAGATATTATTTGACTTTTCAACCTTATACCGCAACCATGCGACTACCATTGATCTGGCTTCCATCCTATGGTTGTCGTTGAATCTCTTGATCTTTAACATAACTCATCTTTCTTCTCACGACTGCGTGACAACACTATTATTCAAACTGACATCTACCCCAGGTTTATTTAGAGACTTGGCGACTGTTAAAACTCCATGTTGCTTAATGATTTCCAAACTACAAGGTTAATCTGGAGACTTCCCGACTGCCATAAGATTTAATCTCTGATCAACGATTTTCATTGAATCTCCTGATCTTTCACTTAACTCACCTTTTATTTTGAGACTTGGCGACAACAGTGAAATCTTAACCTTTCAACTTAACTCATAACTCTAGAGTTTATTTGGAGATAGTGCGACTGAGTAAACTTGAAGTCACCATAAGAAATCATTAACCCTGATCTCATCAAGAGATAACCCGACCACCGTTAGATCAAACTTGAGATGAAGGGCCTGTGCCAAGTCTCTTAATCCTTTGAAGCATATTCCTTTTATTAGGAGACTACGTGACCAGAGCTTTTTGCCAAGTCTCCAAATTGAATGGAATATTCACTTTCCTTCATGAGACTAAGCGACTAAATATTTAGCACATGCAAATAACTCAAACTTAAGTCATAAAAAGGTAACATGAAAATAGAACCCGTTTGAGGAATTTAGGGCATTTTGCATTTTCGAATAGAAATAACCCTAGGGCTTAGGTTTTTGGAATTTTCAACTAGGTTTAGGACTTAAAACCTTACTTGCAGAGGTATATAAGCATTTTTAGACATGATTTGCAACCTTCCAAGCATATGAGTGATAGGAAACTTCAAAATTTTACAAGGCAAACTCAAAAATAGGAAATACAACCAACAGTGGCTCTCTTGGAGGATGGCTAAACATAAGTTTATGACAAGAATCTCAGAATTTCTAGTTGCAGACCTTTTCAAAAAATGAAGGTGACGCAAACTAACCTACTGCAGGAAAGAAACACACTACTAAAAGGAAACTATGGTACATATAATACATACTTGTGCATAAAAATTGATTTTCAATTGAAAAAGGGTTTCAGAAACTACCCATGTACTGGAAACTCAAATTCTTCTCCGTCCATATTCTTTAGAAGATAAGAATCTTTACCAAAGCTTTGAGAAATGACAAAAGGTCCAAGCCATAATGACTCAAACTTCTTGTGTTTTCCTTTATCTTCTACTCTTACATTCCACTGCAAAACAAGGTCATTTGGTTGGAATTTTCTATTGCTATCCCTTTTGTCAAAAAGATATTTCATCTTTTGCTGCAACTTTATGTTCTCCTTTTGGCTATCCTTTCTGATTTCATCCAACTTTTCCGACTGCATCATTTTGTCTTGCATATTGCCAGAAAGCTCTAATTGTTCTTCTTGTATGAAATGGTATACTGGCAAGAAATTATTAACATGCAGTCTTGATTTCATACCATATACAATTTCAAATGGTAATTTTCATGTTTCCTTTTTTACTGTTACTTTATAAGCCCACAGTGCTAATTTCAGTTTTATATGCCATGCTCTCTTGTTCTTCTCAAGAGTCTTCTTCAAAATCTTCAATATACTTTTGTTACTAGATTTAGCTTGTCCATTTTCTTGAGGGTGATATGGGGATGAATAGGACATCATTATACCATATTTCTCACAAAAATATTTTATCTAATCTAACCTAAAACACATGGCATTATCCATTACTAACTTGGTAGGCACACCAAATCTGGTTAAAATATTGTCCATTAAAAACTCAGTAACCACCTTACTTGTTGCATTTTTTGTAGGTACAGCTTCAATCCATTTTGTAAAGTAATTTGTGGCTGCTAGTATCCAACTATTCCCTCCACTGGATTTTTCTAAGAATTCACCTATAAAATCAATCCCCCACATAGTAAAAGGGGCTTCAGTACTTACAGGATTTAGTAACAGGGCTCCTGAAAATTATAGCTTATTTGTGAACCTTTGATATGGCTCACATCTCCTCACATATGTATGAGTATCTTTGAATAAACTAGGCCAAAAATATCTGGGCCTTAGGATCTTGTGGGCAGTATTCTTGGCAGAAAAATGGCCTCCACATACCCCAGCATACATTTAATTTAACATTTTCTTAGATTGGCTTTGATCTAGACATAGCAATAATACATCATTCCTATCTTTCCAGTATAAATCTCCTTGTACTAAAGTGTATCTCTGAGCTTGTAATCTGAGACTTCTTTTTTGGTTATTTGTCATAGCATTAGGACACTTGGCATTTTTTAAGAAAATACAATATCAGCATAAAATGGTTTTTTCTCTATACTTGTAATTGTCTTATCATGTATCTCTGTTTGATTTACTTGTACTAAATCCAAGTTTTCCTCTATCATGAGCTTTGCCAAACCTTGACCTCTTACCAATTTTGTAATGTGTATTTATAGGTTAAATTCCTAAATTTGGTTGATCCACTTACATCTCTTACCAGTCACTTCTGATTGGGTAAGAATATCCTTTACTGTTGCATGAGGCACATATGCCAACACCTTAGCACAAACTAAGTATGTTCTAAAATATTTTACAGCTTTTACCAGGGCATATGATTTCTTTTCCATCATCTCATAATTCAGTTCTATAGCTTGAAAGGATTTGCTAAAAAAGGCTATTGGATGTTCAAATCCCTCATTATCATATTGTAATAGAACAACAACAATAGTGTGAAAAGATGCAAATGAAAATAAAGAAAAGGGCTTGTTGTAGTCTGGTGATTTCAAAACAGGTGCCTCTTGTACTATTTTATTTATTCTCCCAAATGCTATTTGAGCTTACTCAGTCTAGTGAAATTTTACATCTTTCTTTAGCAACTTAATAATTGGTTTGACAACTTCTGCAAAATTAGCTATGAATCTTCTAACAAAATTTATCTTTCCTAAGAAAGATTGTACTCCTTTTATATTTTTTGGAGTAGTGACCTTTTGGATAGCCTCTATTCTCTCAGGGTCTATCCTGACTCCATCCTTGGACACTATATGTCCTAGTAGCTTTCCCTCTGTAACTGCAAAATGGCATTTTCTAGGGTTTAGTGAAACACCATACTCTAAAGCCTTATTAAAAAAATTCTCTAGATGATCACAGTGATCCCCTGCATTTATTAATCCAAATGGAATTCTAACATAGACATAGGTTCCCCATGGAGTAGTAAAAGCAATGTTGAATTGCTCTGATTCTTTCACAAGTACCTAGTTGTAGCCTGAGAATCCATCCATCATTGATAGTAATTCACAACCAGTTACCTTATGCAACATTGCTTCCATATTTGGTAGAGAATAGTTATCTTTTAGTGAAGCAATATTCAAGTTTCTAAAATCTACACACAATCTTATGTCACCATTCTTCTTTCTTACTGGTACTAGGTTTGAGACCCAAGTTGAGTGTCTGATAGGCTGAATGATTCCAACATCTTTTAACTTCATCAACTCCTATTGCATCTTAGGATCCAACATAGGATTAATATGTCTTTGCTTCTATTTGAATGGTTTCATATCAATTTTGAGTGCGATTTCATGTTGGAAAAGATCCTCTCTATAAGCCTTAAGATCTTCATATGACCAAGCAAAAACATACTTATGTTTTCTTAGTAGTTTTATCAGGTTGGTTCTAACATGAGAGTCTAATCCTTTTCCAATGTAAACTATTTGAGGATTGGTTTGTGAACCCAAATTTATTTCCTCTAAATCCTCAGTCTTGGCATTGCTTATTCCTAATGTTTGTTCACTTTGGTTAGTAAACAATTCCTCTAGTTCCACCAGTCCCTTAGGAATATGGTTAGAACTAAGTTGGACAACCTCATCCCCCAGTATACAATCCTTACAATCAATAACCTCAAGCAGATTATTGCAATCTATACACTAGTCTTCATAATGATCAAGGCACTGAAGAAATCTAAGGATATCTTGGTCATCCTCAAATACTTTCTAGTTGAATGTTGTATGGGACAACTGGTCTTCTTTTGACTTCCACAACTGATACCCCATTTAAGGTCATATCATCAATTTTCAAGGCCACATTAGCCAAGAAATCTACCATAATGTTTCTAGACCTTTCTATCCAGTTTATATTAAAGGCATCAAAGAATTCTATTTGGTTCCAAATAGCATGTCTATACATTTTTAATCTATCATTCTTTACAGCATATTTGGACCTTACTTAGGCTACTACTAATTCTGAGTCACCATAGACTTTTAAATATTTTATACCATGTTTAGTAGCAATTTCTAGTCCTAGAAACAAAGCTTCATATTCTATTGTATTATTTGTACATTGAATGTGGTAACTGATGGAGATATGAGTAAAACTCTAGCTCCTGGTCCTTCTTTTGAACAGGCTCCATCAAAGTAAATTTTCCATAAACCATCACTTTGTACAGATAAATCCTTCACCAAAGGATTAGCATTTTCACACTAGTGAGTACTCCTTTTGATTCTGAAATTTTACATGTCAATGTCAACACAATAATTAATATTTGTATCCTCAAGCAATTCTATCATGTGAGGGGTTCTTCCCTCTCTATATATCTTTACATTATTTCTAGCTATATTGAAAGTGGCATAAGATAAGTCACACTAAATACTGCCACCCATTGAAGCACTCTGTTTTCTAGATAACAACATGCCATAGTGTGGTGGTATGTCAACCACTAGTACACTCATAGGTAACATTGTATCTAGACACATGGCTAATTTTTAGGGTAGGGCTTCAATAGTTCCAACAACGGGGATTTCTCTTAATTCCATTGCTTGACATCTCCCATGAGGAGTGTGTACTTGTAAACCCATGGATCTCATAATTTCTGCAGACATTACTGTATTTGATGCTCCTGAGTCTATCATACAGTTTTTCAGCATCTTTCCATTTATAACCAATGTTAAGAAAAAGGGGTCAACAACCCCTACAGAAGTGTTTGTGTTTAATTAAATCTGAGGGATCTCATAGATCATCCGCTCAGGATCTTTTCCCTTGTTGTTAAGTTTCTTTTCAATATGCTCTATTTTTTAAGGTTTTATCAGTGACACATTATTCAAGACTGACAAAACTTTATCCTTGTTTCTTTTATTCTCATCATCTCAAGGAATGGGACCTTCACAGTCATCTAAGATAAGCATTGTCCCATATCTATTGGAGTATACTTTATATCAGTGGTTTTAGACTTTTCAACAATAATATTATTCTCTTCTATTTGAATATTCACAGAACATTTTTCCTTCCTAGATTTCTTATTTTCCATTTTAGGGGAAGAAGAACTTGCTTCTGGTTCCTTAGCCTTTTCCACATGTACATCTTTTTGCTCACTAGATTTTTTTACTATCTTGACCTTAGGTATATTTGCATTTTCCCTAGGTACATCCTTTTTAGATACATATTTGACATCTATTTTGTTTTCTTTTATAAAGATGTCTGATGGTTGACTACCAGCATTACCCACAACTTTGTTTCTTAGGTGATAGTTGTTTCTATCTTTGTTCACTAAGTTAGCAGTGATTCTAGATTTTTCCTCATCAGAGGCTTTTCTCACTACTGGAGATTCCTGATTATTTTGGGCATAACACCTTATGTGGTCATCCCTTTCTTCTTCTTCACTATCTAATAAAATTTGTTGCTGATGAATCTCAATTCTTCCTTGTGAGCCATATATATCATGATTTTCAATTTCTTCATTAGAATCCATATCATGACAAGAATATGCATTATTCATATTATAATCACATGTATCATCTTCATCCTTTTCTTGCTCCTCATTAGATTTTGAATCTAAAGAAACAACACAAAAGTCAGGATTACGTGGTGCCTCACAAACCTCACACCAAAAGTCATCATTGCACATGTGGATAGTATTCTTGTGTAAAGGATCAGGGGTCCTATTCTCAGTTTTCTCTTTTCTAGGTGGAGCAATAGGCTTACCATCCTTAAATTGGGTACCATAGGGGTAGTTTTGCATCCTATTTTGTGGATTTTAATTATTATTATAGGATGGCTTATTATTTTGTGGAGCCATATACTCTCTGTACTCAGGTTCCTTTTGACCACTCCTATTAAAGCGTGGATCTTCTCTTTTACCCAACTTCCCTGATATCCTTCTGTTCATTTCTATGTTCTCTGTTGTTTTATAGGCTTTTGTTAAAGTCCTAAGATTTTTATCTCTTAGTGCATAGCCCATTTTTGAATCAAAGGCATTAAGATAGGTAGCCAAACATACCTTTTGGTCCAACTTCATCTCTCGATACAACTTATGCATATCTCGTTGAAATATTGTATTGAACTCTGTTACTTCTTCATTTGATTTCTTCCTTGTGTTGTTAAATTCATTAAGAAAAAACCCTTCATTAGTATTGTCACCATATTGATCCTTGAATAGATCAATCAGTTCATCCATTGTTCCTACAGAACCATGAGATAAGCTCCTAAACCATTCCCTAGCATCTTCTACTAGAGATTGTACAAACAATTACATAAGAACATCTTCACTATTGATATTTAAATCATCTATAACATCAAATAATTTTCTCAAATGTTCTTCACAGGTGACAACATTATTACCTAAAAATTTTGGGAGCTTTTCTCCCATATCCTCTGGTATTACATTAGGATAACCTAGAATTCCAAACAAATAAAATTGCTTGTACCTTTCTGCAGGAAGAGGTCTCCTTTGAAATTTTTCATTCTCCTTGGGAGAAAATAATTTTCTATGGTCTTTGAAAGAAGAAGTCTTGCTCTTTGATGTTGTAGGGTTTTCTGTATCAGCAAAAGAAATTTTTGTTGACTACAAGAAGTTGATTTTTCTTTTCATTTCAATAGTAGTAGCTTCTACTTCATCTTTTTCTAACATCTTAGCCATAGTTTCTTTTTATTTTCTAATATTTTCAAGATCAATGTCTAATTTAGACATTTTCTCTATCAGGTTCTTTTGAGTTTTAGGCTTCTCAACTTCTGTTTCTGAAACTTTACTCTTTCCTTTATCTTTGAAGTCTTGAGAACCTAACTTTTGGTGGGTACTGGGAATCTCTCGGTCTCTGCAAGACCTCTCAATATTCTTTGCATCTTGATGCCTTAGGGTTCTTTTCCTATACTTGTCAACATCTTTCTTCTCATGTTTTTTTCTTTTTATGTTCTTTTTCCCTTTTCATCTATTGAATAAGGGCCACTTGTTTCATGAGGATTATTTCTTCCTCTGCAAGCTCATCAGAAGGAACTTCCTCAAAATCTGAACTAATTGTATCAGTTCCTTCTCTTTCACTAGGGGTGGTAGTAACTACATAGGTGTCTAGTCCAAGGCTTGGGGCTTCTAGATATTCTGAGGCACTCTCTTCTTGACTAGACTAATTATTGTTTTTCTTTCTAGTGCTATTCTCTTCACTTCTTGGAGGAGAATCATTGATACTTTCTTGATTTTTCTTCTATCTCCAAGACATCCTAGTTTTTGAAGTAGTGGGAATCCCATTATCCAACTTAGCTTCTGGATTTTTTCTCATTCTAGACCTAATATTCATATTTGAAAATATATCACTTATCTTTTCCACTAATCACAGAGATTTCACTTTTAGATTTGCCACCCAAACTTGGGAAATATTGAATACTACTAGAATGACTTAGGCAACTTTAACTATAAATTTGGTTTATCTTTTGAAACTAGAGATTCTGAATACTTAAATCAAGACTTTACAATCTCTATCCCCAGTAGAGTCACCAGTTTGTTAGGTGGATCCGATGGGTCACCTCAATCTCCAGTTTGAAAAACTTGAAGGATACTGCACCAGAGAATCAAAGATACAAAAACCATTTTTATATTCCCCGGCAGATTCGCCAGTTTGTTAGCTCTTTTTCTTGTAAAAACAATTTTAATATGACAGTATAGTTGTGTACTTGAATGCAGAGTCCTATTTCATGCAAAATAAAGGCTAATTGATGAGGGTATTAGATAACATCTGGGGAAACTATTACCTCCTTATTTTTTGAGATCCACTGGCTCAGGCAGGTATTACCTATGTATGATTACTGAATGACAGTATCTTTTAAGTGGATTATCTTCTTACTGAAATGTTGAAATGTCTTTTAGTGGATCAATGAGTAAATGACTATGAAAATGACTATGAATATCCTAATACAGAGCTTAATGATCCATACTAGTATATGTACAACAACAATTAGTAAGGTAATAAGGATTCCCATCCTTCTTTTTTTCAGTTCTTATGAACCTCAAGAAGGATAACCTATTTTGATTCTATCTTAAAAGAATCATTAAACTGAATTGTATTCCTTAAACACAATTACTTGAATGAAATGTATATTTGAAAGGTGAATGATTTGATAAATTAAAATACTGGTTGGATAATAAACAACTACTTAGACAACTATAAAACTAGTGCCTTAACCTTGGGCTATGAGTCAATATCTGGTATAACTCCACAATAAGGTGATCAATAAAATAGATGCAACAAAGATAAAATGCCTTACAGATTATCCTCTCTCTATAACTATATCATCAGATCCTTAAACTAATGCTAATCTCTCTGTGGTCACTTGAAATAATTAATCCTTCCTTGAAGGAGCTTACAAATGACTGCACAACCACCTTGTGATCAGTATGTCTAAATGCCTTACAAGTAAACATAAAAGAGCTATAATAGTAATAAAATAGACAATCCAAGATGTAGAAAAGAGATTGCAAATATTTGTATTAATATCTTAAAGCTTCAAATACATATAGATAGAAAAATAGTACAAAGGCTCAGACAAATTTTAGTAGTTTTCCTTGTAATATATTTCATTGATTTCCAATTTCAACCCTCTACAAAATGATATGAGAGAACTATATATAGGCCTAAACCATCTTGGAATCCTTAAGATAAGGATGCTACAAGCTTCGGATGGTTTAGAAAACCTAACCCTAAAAACCTAGAAAAGACAAAAGACAAAAAAACACCAAGTGGTGGAAGGACAAAACTGAAGAATAAGATCTGATATTCCTTTGTCTTCTTGTGGATGTCGACACCTTTGTTTTTATATGTTCAGGATAGCATCTGATAGTTGTAATAAGATCTAGTGACCACTAATACAGGGTAACTTACACTAGTCTCTCTAAAGTTTGCTAAACTCCCTGTGCCCATAGAACAGGTGCCATGTGTCCTCTTACTCTTCATCCATCACATCCAATTCAATTGTAATAGGCTTCTTCTTCTTGGGCTTTGTCATGATGTCCCATGTTGTCACATCTTCCTCTTTAGGCCATTCAAAGCTTTGTATTCTTCCCAACTGGGCCTTCTACCTTTCCCACTTAGCATCTGTTATGCTTTTAACATCTGAGATAAATTTATTGCACTCTGTCTCTTCCTTTATTGCTTCATCTAGAATCTTGTTGCATCTCTCCATATCCAACTCTCCTTGATTAGATATGTATATATCTTTGTTGGGTAGCACATTGTCAAATTCTACACCCCATAGCCCTAATGGCTTGATTTGATTATCCTCGGTCCTGATGGGAGGTACAAACCTGTTATAACCTACTCCAAACATATTCATCCTTGCCTCTATCTGATTTTCTTTTCCTTTAAAGAAAGACAAGGTGGCTCCAATCTGCTCTATTTTTGTTCCAACAAGAATTACTATTTCTGGCAAGTCTGGCCTTAGTGGTTGCCTAGATGCCAACCTTTCAAAAATTCTTGTCCTACCAAACCAAGTAGCATAATATGGGTTCAAAATTTATATAAAACTATTCACCTCTATTTGTTGGCCTAGAAACTTGCCATAATCTCCATACACCACATCAATTTTGTCTTTGATGGTGTCTATTCTATGTTGAAAAATTGAAGTCAATGCTCCCATAATCACACTGATGTGTTCTATGACCTCTTTCTCTGTTTCAGCAGCTGTCTCCCTTGCATCCTATGTTTGGATCTCTATATCTTGTACCTCTTTAGGCTCAGCAGGGGAAACCTCAGGCTTTTCCATCAATTGTTGTCTAAGCTCAGCTATGAGCTTCTCTTGTGCCTTGATTTTTATCAGTACCAGTTCTCTGTCCTTAATAATATCACTAGTATCACTAGTGATTTTCTTCAGTTTCTCTGACATTTGGACTGATTTTGCCTCATTGAGTTGGGCAAAGTAAGTTAGTACTTTAGAGATCTCCAAATCCCCTGTATTCTAGACTGACCAGATTATTTTGTGTCCTTCCATCTTCTCCTGGATGTTCAACAAGGTTGGCTTCTAATCATTGGGAACCAAGCTCCACAGTGCAAGTTCTTGGGACTTAGGGTTGTATCCAAACCCTCTTAACATATCCCCAACCTGTCTCTAATGACAATTTGACATCAGGTTGTTTTCAGATCTGATCAATAATAAAGGCTGAAGATAAATCCTAGCCTTCCACTAATAGCATCCCAGTGGTCTTGACCAGTTGCCTTGCTTGTTCTAGTGTAATCTTCTCATATTCAAGATTATAATCATGTAGTGTTTGCAAAGCCTCTTGGGTTATTGGATCACCCCCTGCCAATTGCAACTATGTACTCGCTTATTTTTGCTTATTCCAGATGAGAAAGTCTTTAAAATCCTTTGTATTTATGAGGTTTTCATCCTTAAGGAATTCATCTTGATGTATCAACCTCTCATTTGTATAAGTCCTAAGAGGTAATTCTTCCTCCTCTTCTACATCCTTTTGCAATTTATTTCCTGCCCTGATCTGTTTTCTCAGTTGGGGATCATAGGGCATGTTTCCAATTATTAAGGAAGAAATTATGTCTATCTTTTTCTCCTTCTTCTGAGAAGGTTCCCCTATTTCTATTTTCTATCTCTTGGGTGGGGGTTCATTTTTCACTTCCTTCTCAGGGACCTCTGTTAGGTCAATGATATTCTCTCCCTCAGCAACTTGTTCTTCCGCAATTGCTTGATTGAATGGAGGGGTACTGGGTACATAGTATTCATCACTATCATCATCAGATTCTGATGATGAGTTCCCTTTGTGGACTTTCTCTAGCACTACTAATGCATTTTCTAGCTGATTGTAGAGGAGAGTGTGAGAGTTGATCATGGCCTCTAGCCTCTTTAATAGGGCATGTCTAGGAAGAATCCACAAAAATTTAGGCCCTTTCTCTTCACCTGCCTCTCTAGAACCATAAGCTCATTTAACTTTATAGCTCTCTTATCCACCTCCTCATCCTCCAAAATATTTCTTATCAAATTTTCTTCCATGCATTCTTCATGGTCTTTGGTTTAGGGGATGGTTGGTGTTAGCAAATTTTTGTCACTAAGGATGAAGCCTTTCGTGTCAAAATATCTGTATAAGGACACATTCATCCTGTAATGATTCATCCAATTATTAACAAGGCCTAATGCCCCTTTTCCAATAGTAAAATTATAAATCTTGAATTGCCTTGGGGTAAAAGTACCCTTCCTATGTGGTGCAAGGTACTTCTTATCTGTCAAAATGAGTTGCCTTATGAATTCCATTGCAGCTATTCTTGGTGGTACATGGAATGGAAATACATGTGGGGAGCGGGTACAACCATACACTCTCATTAGTGTGAAATTATTCTCATAGTAGAAGTCACCCCAGTTGTGGTCTCCTGGCCATTTGTCTAGATACTGGCATGGTCTCAATAATTGTATCACTTTGACTGGCAACCTATTCTTGTTAACACCTAGGCACTGAAGAATTGGATATACTATCCAATTTTCAAAAGCACAAAATTCTTACTCCCTATAGGTATAGTTCCACACTCTCAACCAAAATTGAACAGGGTTAGGCTGGTTGTGATGAAACCTTTGTGCCCTAAGATATTGAACATTCATGAGTGGGAAGTTTTAGTATAGGATCAAATGCATAAGAACTGAATAATGCATAAACTTGGGATGACCATTTTTTATTTGTATGTCCAAAAACCCCTGGTGCATGTGGTCTATAATGTACTGGATATAATCATATTTGGAAGTAGTATGGAGGCTTTGCATGTCCAGCACCATCATCAGAATGTCTTAGGTAATCATATCTGCTCCTGCATCCTTTCCTAGCACTATGCAAAGTGCATATGATATGTACCTCATATAGAAGTTCAGGTCCTTGTAGAAATATGGGGTTGCTCCTGGCATGGGTGCTATGTAGGTCTTCATCTTCTTTGGAGCATGTTGTTCCTTGATCAATTTGGCTGCAATGCTAGACTCTCTAATATACCTATTCTCTAGGCTCTTCAAGTTTATCTCAATGGTCATAGGATAGTATACATTGAAGGTCTTCATGAAAGTGTTCCTGTCTAAGGTAAGTAGGGCTTTTCCATTGTCCCTCATAATTTTTTTGGTCAGGATATCATACCTACTTTCCATCTCCAAGACAAAATCAACATCTACAAAGATGTCAGTAACAACTAACCTAGCCAATCCACCAGTCCAAGGGTTTGAAATTGGCATAGGCTCATCACTATTGTTAAAAAAGTAGTTAAATAATGAATAACCAGATGAGCCTGGAGTTTTTGCATCCCTAACATATGATAGGTCATCAATTAAAACATCGGCACTAACCTTTCTGTTCTGGCTTGAGCCTATTAGAAATGTGAGAAATTCATTTGAATAATTTACCTTCCCCTTTGTGTCATCCTCAGCATCATCACTTCTCCCACTAGTGGACGCTAGACTCAATGCTTGGCTCATTTTTCCTTTATGTGTTGTGATCACACCTCTCTTCACCGATATTGAAACAAATCTTCTCAAAACCCTCACCACCAACTGTGAATTATCCTAAAATCTACAATCTTGAGCACTTAAAATACTGCCAATCACAATCCCTGCTGAATTCTGAATCAGGAAATCACCCCTTTTGTATCACTTGCTGCTGGAAAATTTAACTTTTCTCAGAAAAAATTGTACTCTATATAAAAACTCTTAGCTCTGAGAATTCGGAAGCTGGTAAGAATGCAATGACAACGGATATGTATACTTATAACTAAGAAATCAATGCAGACATCTCTTCAAACTGGTAAACTTGCAATTCATTTACTTCCACCATTAGTTTACACACTATGACATCAATTTTTGGTTCTAGCCGTAGCATTCAAACTAACAAGTAATCAATTTCTGATGAATGATTTTACTTATAAAACCTTATAAAATTTGAAAAGAGATCAAAATCAGATTTGATTGGCTGTCATTAATCATATTTTGGCTACTTTTCCATCTGTCAAAATCTCTGTTATTTCATTGGTTATCAAGTGTCCATGATGGCATCATAGAAAAGTCTTCTTTTAACCTTGGTTTTACTTCTAGCAACCTAGCGAATGTATGATCTCCTTGTTGCTTGATATTCTTTCTAACTCCAGTTTGTTACTGAGACTTAGCGACTGCCATTGGATCAAACTTTAGATCAGCGATTGTCTCCATGTTGCTTGATCTTTTAACTTAACCCTTTTTCTTACGGAGACAACGGAAAAAATCCTTCACTTAACTTTTCTTCTACCTCAGGTTACATCCGGAGACTTGGCAACTGATGTATCTCTATGTCACTGAACCAAATCTCTAACTCACAATTTATCCGGAGACCTCGCGACAAACGCCTTAGTCTCTTTATCGCTTGATTTTTTCATCTTTATAATTTTCATCTGGAGACAACGCGACTGTCATTGATCTCCTTTTTCTCTACATCTGATGGTTGTCACTAAGTCTCCTAATCTTCATATCAAACCCTAAATTTTCATGAGACTTTGTGACTGATGAACACATGTCTTACTTTTCTCTTGTCTCCTGATCGCCAGATATTCTTTGACTTTTCAACCTTATACTGCGACCATGCGACTACCGTTGATCTGGCTTACATCCTATGTTTGTCGTTGAATCTCTTGATCTTTAAATTTACTCATCTTTCTTCTTGCGACTGCGTGACAACACTATTATTCAAACTGACATCTAACCCAGTTTTATTCAGAGACTTGGCGACTGTTAAAACTCCATGTCGCTTAATAATTTCCAAACTACATGGTTAATCTGGGGACTTCCCAACTGCAGTAAGATTTAATCTCTGATCAATGGTTGTCGTTGAATCTCCTGATCTTTCACTTAACTCACCTTTTATTTCGAGACTTGGCGACAACAGTGAAATCTTAACCTTTCAGCTTAACTCATAACCCCAAAGTTTATTTAGAGATAACGCGAATGACTAAACTTGAAGTCTCCATAAGAAATCATTAACCCTGATCTCATCAAGAGATAAGCCGACCACTGTTAGATCAAACTTGAGATGAACAGTCTGCACCAAGTGTCTTGATCCTCTGAAGCATATTCCTTTTATTAGGAGACTATGCGACCAAAGCTTTTCGCCAAGTCTCCAGATTGAATGGAATATTCACTTTCCTTTATGAGACTAAGCGACTAAATATTTAGCACATGCAAATAACTCAAACTTAAGTCATAAAAAGATAACATGAAAATAGAACCCGTCTGAGAAATTTAGGGCCTTTTGCATTTTTGAATAGAAATAACCCTAGGTATTAGGGTTTTGGAATTTTCAACTAGTTTTAGGACTTAAAACCTTACTTGCAGAAGTATATAAGCATTTTCAGACATGATTTTCAACCTTCCGAGCATAGGAGTGACAGGAAATTTCAAAATTTTACAAGGCAAACTCAAAAATGGGAAATACAACCAACAGGATGGATAGGCATGATATTAAGGGTTGTTGTATTATTTTGTAGGCATGGAAGTGAGTCTTCTTTTCCATTTGTAGACCCCTGTGAGCTCATTTGATATCTTTACCTTAGCTATTCTATTTGCAATTAATTCTGATTTCCCGAATGTCAAATGTAGAATTTCTAAGTAGCCTACTTTGAGGTCCCACCATTTGTACTCGGTTGAATGCCCTAAATAATTGAGTTTTCCCCTGCATTGAAAACATGAAAGTGTACCTATCTGAAGAGTTTTAGACTTAAATAAATCTAGTTAACCAATTTGCCAAACTGATTCCAAATCCAGTTTCCACATTTTTCACTGAGTTTGAGTTAACAAAGTTGTTAAGTGTTGACTTTGCATATTAGTGTCAATTAATCAGTTCATTATCAGAGAAAATTAATTGAAGATTTGTGTTCCCTGTGTGAAATTAAATCCATGTTCGAAGGTTCAGACTCTAAGAGTCTCTTTTGATTAGTTTTTGAAATCAAATCTGAGGGTGTCTTATGTAGATTGTCAGTGCTAAACAGAATAAATTTTGCACAGTTGTTGTTTTCAGAAGATTGTAGTTTCATATCAGATGATTGTCTTAAGATATCAGTTATGGAATCATACTCGTTGTATTTGAATGTACTCCCTGGATTAGTGGGTAAGTCTCAGAGCATGTTTGGTATTTTTGCAAATGCCAATCCTAATGAAGTTTATGTTTTTTTTTACATCTGCATTTGCACAAGTTTTTTAGAATTGTCAAATTTGCTCGGTTACTCCTTGCACATGGAGTTGAATCTGTAAAATCCCTTTGGAATGAATATTCACATTTTGGAAGAGAGCATAGGTTTCAGATTGCATGATAATATGATGCTTATTGATCAGTTTTTTAGACTAGTTCCCGGGTCCAGTTGTTGTTAATATGATCATTTCACAGAAATGTGAAAAGTCAATGTTAAGACTGCCAGTTTGATACTTTGTGATAAAATTGTAAAATGGTTTATGGATGTAATTCTGAGGCACATAAGAACCTAAAGGAGCATGAGATGAAAACAATATTTGAAACAAATGTTATTGGCAAGAATGATGTGTGAGTAAGTAATTCGGAGCGGCCATGATCATTTGTTTAGTATGGATGCTCCGCCAGTGGGATTCTTTTCACAAATACATACCCAATTCATTTACATCTATTGCTATACTTGGACTTGATCTTCCAGCCTTGTGGTTTATCTATACATTTATGATAATTGGCGTCATTGTTCGTGTAGTTTCATGCTCTGCAGAAACTACCAATTGATGTTGTCTTTATTGTTACACGGTGCTCATTCTTCTTTTTATTTTATTGGAAGGATCTTTTGTGAGAGACATTTTCTTCAATCTTCAATGGAACGAGGACTTTGGAGAGTTTGAAAATATTAATAAAGTGGCCTACACATAATATGAATGTTTTAAAACATTAAAAACCTAACACAAATGCAAAATGCAAGGAAGATGCAGATTGGAAAATGTTACGCAACATATGGGGAGTCTTTTAAAACATAACAAATGCATTGTGAAATGTTTTAAATACCTTGTGTAGTATACAGAAGGATAGGCCACGCATGGATGTAAACTTTCAAATAGATGATATTGGGAGTGTCTCTACCCCACGCTGATTTTGAAAGGAGAGCTAGTGTTGAATGAGAGAAGCCCACGCAGGCATGAAGGAGGACATTGTAAGTTTGAAATCAAAATGCATTGGCAAATACAGAGGCCATGCAGCATGGGGGCATTTAAAACAAATGTTTTTAAACATGTCAAAGAGAATAGCCTGCGCAATCACAAGGAATGATACGCAACATATGGAGAACTTTCAAAAGTTTTAAGTCAATTTCAAACGCTATGGGCAGGTAGAATTCCACGCAAGCATTCAAGGAGAGGTTCCAAACATTTAAAAACAAACATTTCATAAATATTGTGTAGGGAGGAGTTGAATTAAAGGAAGGAGGTTGCGCTAAAAGCCAATGGAGTGTCCACGCAGCATTTGGGACGATGATTCTGAAACAAACAGCCAGCGCATTGACCATAAGGAGATTCCACACAACATGATGAAGATGTCTTAAATATTTAATTGGAAATGAATAAGGAATTGGTTTAAAACTCTGTTAAAATTCTGCGCGGATTGTGAAGGGTGTCTGCGCAAGTATGAAATGGGAAATCTGCACAAGTTTTTTAAATATCCATACCCTGCGCAGCAAATTGGATGAGAGACTGGAGACCAGCAAGAAATCAAAGGGCCACGCAAGCTTTGAAAGGGAACAATGTTTTAAACATTAAAAACATACAATGCAATCAGCGTATGCCAAAGGGGAGTTTGAAGCAAAAAACATGGAGCCTTTCCAAGCTTAGTCTACACAATCTTTTAGCCTGCACAATATGCCAAAGTATATTGGGAAAAGCACTAGGTGGCTGCGCTGGTTTAAATGCAAACATTTAAAAACAAAGCATTGACAGATCTAATGGCTGCTCAGACTTTCAAAATTAAAATTTGTTGATGTAAATCCAACTAAAGTCCACGCTGGGGAAAGAGGAAGGTTTTGTAATGCAAGTGTAAGCCAGCATATACCCTGTGCTAAGAGATGGAGGAGCCCATGTTGTTTTGTGTGGAGAAATTAAAACATTTCACAGTAAAAATAGAATATTGCGCAAAGCTTGAAGGTTTAAAAGAAACATTTAAAAGTTCAAACCTCTTGCCTGCACAAGGTAATGAAATTTGGATGGAGGCCAATACAATTTCATTATAGGCTTTATGCAAGGAATGATTGGAGGATGCATAGACTCCACCAGAAGTTGCGTAGTATGCCAGGAGGCTTTAAAGCTTTGAAAAATGCAAAGAGCATATATCCCACATTCGTTGGGCTAGGGTTTTATTTAAAGTTTTTATATTCCAGCACTTGTATTATGAAATAAGCAAAAAATCCAAGAGGCTTCTTTGTGGGCCCCTTGGCTAGAAGTATGCATGCGTGGTGGGCCCCAAATTTTGGGCAAGATACATAGAAAGACTTTAAAAACTCAAAGGAGATTTATCCCACATTGACCCCACAGGAGAGATTTGAGGTGTTTATAACCCAAAGCACAAACATATAAAAATGTGAAGCAAAGCAGGAAGCTCTCTTCATGTGCATGCGCAGGTGACAGGTGGTGCCTCACGAAATGTGTTGGTGACTAAGACAACCAGATTTTGCAGACAGGTGGCGTAGATGATGATGAGGATGAAGGGACATGTGGCGGATGGTCATGGAGTTGCGAGATGCTAGCGGTCAAAGGAGATAATTGTGGAGATCACACGACTAACCGTCAATTTGACCGCGCACGTAGTTGCAGTTAACCGCTAGGGCTTCCAAGACTTAGAGATTGTGCAATCAGATCAAGATGGAGATCAAGGGCCTGCGTTTAGTCTCTAAAGGAAACCATGGTCAAGGAAATCTCATAGAGACTTAGAGACTAAGTAGTCTCTAAGTCTCCAAGGCAAACCAGGGTTAGAGGAGGAGTTCGTATTAAAAAGGAGATAAAATCAGATTTGCATAGACAAATAAGACAAGAATGCAAATATTAAAATTACAAAAGGATTAAAGATAAGGGCATTATCTTTTTACATAGTCTGGAAACACATTTTTTATTTCAAAATGCTTTTACGGAGGATGCTCTCAGAAGATGGAAATCAAATTTTCAAACCAAATCAAATCATATTTGAGGGATATTTTCAGAAGATAAAATCAGATATTTCTCAGGAGAATGAAATCAAATACATGCAAAGAATGATCTGATTTTGAGAGGCTTTTCTTAGAGACGTATTTATTGAAGAAACAGTTGTCAGATGAAATCAGATATTTCCCAGAGTGAAATCAGATTTACAAACAAATATGATCAGATTTAGAAAGTATTTGAATGGGAAAATTAATCAGATTTAGTGAAGAGACAGATTATCAAATCAGATTTATGGAAGCATTCCTGGAGGATATTTTCTCAGAAATTGTAGTCAGAAAGAGGAAAATGAATCAGAGTTTTGAAAACACAAGACAATCCGATTTTGGAAATGTCCGATGAAAATCAGATTTATTTGGAGAAAGAAGGCAAGTGAGATCATATTTTCAAGAAGGACAGGTGTGGATCAGATATAGATTTTAGGGTTTTCTTCTTCCTCTATTTATTCCCTTCTTTTATCAGTTTTAGGGGTTCATGTTGCTGCTCTATTTTGGGAGGTTTATGACTCTGTTCAATGCCTTGCCAATTGTTTCAGAGCAGGTTCCAAGCATTGGATCTTCTGTAATATTTTTCCTCTTCTATGCATATAGAGTGTTCTTATTTCCATTCTATTTCAGGAAATAACATTATTGTAACAGCAAGCTTTATGAATGAACTTTCAGCATTTGTTGATTTTATATCAAGTTGTCTCCATTTTTCTCTGAATCATATAAACTAGGGCATCAAGGGTGTTTTAGTGTTGTCTTTTGTTGATCAGTGATAGAGTTATTCAAGGTATGACTGTGATTTAAGATTTGTATTCAAATTTGTATGAGTTGGAATAGTAAGGGTATTGTCAATCTTGTTTTTCCAGTGGAGTTGGTTATGTATTGTCTATTCTAAGGTCTCTTCTAAGGGGAGGGTTAAATTATTTGAGTAGAGAGTTGCATATTTGAAATACACGGGTGGATTCATAAGTAGAACTTGATTGATAGGGTTTGTCTAATGTAAGCAATATAGACATATCAGAATGTGTTGTTTTCCTTTGTTCATAATTTATCTTCAATGTCATGTTTGAATCTATTGCCCATTGGATAAGGCACTGGTCTATGCAAGATTTGAAATATTTCAGAGATCCATCATCAAAACATAACTGAAAAATCATTTCCTTTTCATGTTGTTAGAAGTTAGGGTTGCTCTAGTTTTTAGATTTACTCCACACAAGAATAATATTTCATAATACTTGATAAAACATTGAGGTATTTATTACCTAAACGTCTGAAAACTATTCCATGGTTATATATCTGCAAGATTGTATTTGTCACAAATGATGCATCTGTGTGCAGATTAGGCAATACCCGCCTGAGTAATGTGGATCTAGAAGAAGAAGGAGGAATTAATCCTCATCAATTAGACTTAGTCTGTCAAGAATCAAAAGTTGGGATTCATAGAGTTGATTAAGTTATAGTCTGTTTTGATCTTGCAAGAAAAAGCCTTAACACTCTACAAGTCTAGGAATTTTGGAGAATCCATTGGTAAACTAAGAATAGTATTTTCTTAGGGGGAAAACTTAAATTCAAATCATTTACCAATTCCCTAACTTCATGAGAGGTAAGATTCATATGCATTCTGAGATGCCTATTTTTAATTAATGATGGTTAGTAAAGTTAAAAGTGTTTAGGTGCATATATCAAGTGTTATGTTTTAACTGATGTGGTCGGTGGAAAGCACTATTTGACCATTATGTCAAATGACTACATTCTTGACTGTTATATATGAGAAAGTAAACTATTTTATCACGTTTCATTCTAATGAAGTTTATTAGAGAACTTTTGGTTGCATTCCATAGAGAGAGTTATTTTTGTTTGTGGACTAAGATTTTGCGTAGAAGGCTCTAATTGGTAGAGTCAAGATTATAGCTTGAACTGAGAAATTGTTGGTGTTGATGATTAATTGTTAATATCATAGATACCTCAGTTTTGGTAGACATCACTGATGAACCAAGACGTGTATTCAAGTTACACCCAATGAAGACAAATGAAAACGATCCAATGGCTGCCCTATCTTCGATACCCTGTGGTGTATGGATGACTGAAGATATTCATTCATTCATTCAATGTAAGTTGGAAGAATTGGGAACTGATGACATCTACAACAAAGTTATGAAGCTGAGAGATGGTGTGAAGTTAAAAGATGAACACATGCATCTGGTTCAAAAAGATTTTTCTTATGCTGCTGAGATACCTAATGAATTCTATCCAGAATGGATAAGATATGTTTTGAGCAGAATACATGATCAATTTATTTGTTTGGATAAGCCTCTCAAGATAACAAAGCATTAATTCATAGATTTACTATATTTTATGCAACCAATGAAACCCCTACTCTACAAACTATTGCTGCAAATCTGGTTAATCATTTAACCAAATCCAAACAAGATCATATATTCATGACTATCAAGGATATAACCTGTAAGGAAGTGAGATTCTCTTCAATGGTGATAGGTTACATAGTATATCAATCTAGTTGATTGAATAGTGTACCCGGTGAAGCTATTCATGTTGCATACAAAATGGTGAAGGAAGATGCAAAATATGATCAATGTGAGATGTTGAGGAGTCAATTATTTGTGAACATGGAGAAGATCAAGAAAGATCAAAATAAATCATTCAAAAATGGATCACTACTGGTATGTATGCTCTTTGACTTGCAGAATCATTTTCCTGGAATAGATTTTATTACATGGTCAAAGGATAGACCGGTAGTAATGTAGATTAAACAATGCATAAGGAATTTAGGAAACAATTTTGTAACAGTTATGTGGGGTTACTTCAAAGATTTTTTAAGTAAAATTTACTTAAGAGAGAGAATCCCAACCAATATTATTGATAAGTATAAAGATGATATATGTTTTCTAGTAGATACGGATAATTTCATGTTGCAAGCAGAGCAACCTAGAACTTGTTGGATACCTTCTATGGGTTATGAAGTTGATGATGACCTAGTCACTATTCATGTTGATGTTTTACTATCTAAACCAATTGATACTTCAACACCTAGGTTTGGAACTTATGAATAATCGTGATTAAAAATATACAATGAGTTAAGAGAACTGATAATCTAAAGGAGAATTAGAAAACAAGTTGACAATTTAGCCAAGATGATTGGTATTACACCTGAAATGATGACAAGACTTAGAAAGAAAATGGTAAGTGAGGAAGAAGGCACATCTGCTACAGAAGTCAAGGATACTAGAATTGAAGTAGAAGAGATACACCTCAGAGAGTTACAAGAAGTTTAGTACTAAAACAATCTACATCTACTTCCACGACTTCTACTAAGGATAAGAAAGAGAAAAGGACACTAGAAATTGTTCAAAGAACTTACAAAAGGAAGAAAGAAATGACATCAGGCTGCAAAGATTCAAAAATCAAGAAGGAAGGTAAAGAAAAGGTTGAAGAAGAAAAGGTAAGAACTGCGTCAGAGGGAAATTCTAATATTGTAGAAACTGATAAACTAACAACTCTATCGTTCTTAAAAACATTGTTAAAGATATCAAATATCATGGAAATGTGATAGGACTAAGGACTCATTTTCACATGTTTGATAATGAAGAGAAAAGGAAGATTGAAGATGCAATTGTAGAAATTTTACACACTTTTTTTCAATTCACCTAGTAAGCTTTACAAATTTATACCTAAAGAGTTGTTTAATGCAATCAACAAAAGATTGAGAGAAGCTCTGAAGATTGAAAGAATAATGATGGAACAAGAACTTACACTTTTACAACCTAACTTATCTGCCAAACAGATAAATTGGATAGTTGAAGCAGTGAGAGAAGAACATAAGACAAACAACAAAGTTACAATAATTCTTATTGGAGATACTCAATTGGTAAGAAATGAGACAGTGGATTTATTGACAAAATTTGTGAAGTTTAAAATTGTTGCTGAAGTCAAATCGGTTGAAGAGGATGTTCGGATTAAGTAATACTGAGAGGGGGTGTGAGTAAGTATTACAACACTTTTAAATGAAACTTAGTAATTTCCAACTTAACCAAATAATTATTGAAATGAAAAGAACATAAAATACATAACTCATAACACCGTAATTTTTTTCACGAGGAAAACCTCGGTGGGCATGATACCCATAAATATGTACTAAAAGTATAGTGTCCCTATTAGGAGCTATATATTACATTAGTACATTTCTTTATTAAAGGAATACAAAACCATGTTAGGGGTATACATTGAGCACATTGCTCTTACAATCAAAAATTTGTCTATGTTACAGTGATTTATCATAAATGAACTTATACAAGCATCTTTATCATTTCTTTGAAGATCTCAAAGTCTCCCAAAGACTCATACTTGCAGTGGATATAAGCCCTAATATCCTCGACGTAACTCTACAAGACATTTGAGAAAATGCGCCTTCAGGGTCATCTTCTATTGATTTAAAAGGATTTCTCTTGAATTTGTATCTAGGCCTCTCATTTACATCAAAGATCATATGATTATCTGTATTCAAAAGCT
Organism: Thuja plicata; assembly: GCA_018584345.1. Taxonomy (NCBI): domain Eukaryota; kingdom Viridiplantae; phylum Streptophyta; class Pinopsida; order Cupressales; family Cupressaceae; genus Thuja; species Thuja plicata. Next base: position 3,039,527 of record MU226436.1, read on the forward strand.
TTCAAGTGATGTAAATGCATTTTATTTACTAAATCTGTGACTATGTGCTTTGACCAATCGTAAATGCCCTAGCTTCTTTAGTCTTTCTCACTCAAATCACTGATTTCTTGAATCGTACTCTTTGATTAATGATTAGATAAGATATTTTTATTACCCTTATACTTCATTGTGAAAAGAATGACACAATTCCCAATAAACTCAACTCTGCAATGATCCAGTCAATCATCAATCTGGCGATCAAAATATATAGTGTGTATAGTTGTGTGATCTCAAATGGGCATTTCATATCAATCATACATACTCTTCATAAGCTCGCAAAATCTTATTCCGCATAAACAAGGGCTGGATGGTTTTCTGTGTATTTCTCTAAAGCTTCCCCTAAGGCCATGCTTGGCCATTTAGTTCGATGTAACATTAGGCGAAGGTTCTATAGAAACTATTGAATCTTCCTGAACCTTAGGCTCACTCATCTCCTTCGCTTCCAAACTTTACCACTTTCTTTCACAAATTGATTTTCAAACTCTTCCATGTATTCAGCCATAATTTTTCCAACATCACCAGCATTTTTATTTATAACAATAGGTGGTGGTCTTATGTTACCTGTAGATCCATTATACCTTCAAAGTTTTGCTATATTTCCTTGATTTTTACATTTGTAGCATGTAGGAGATGATCTGTTCTGATTAATCTGCAGCTTACAATACTTTGTGATGTGCCCAAAGTTATTGCACTTGTAACATATGATCTTAGTTGTTTTTTCTTCTCTAATGTAATATTTCTTAGTGTAGGACTGATCATACTTCCTTCATTTTGTCTTCTTGTATCCATATTCATAAAAATTGAAACAATAACCAAAAAAGGGTTTGTAAGTAATTTTACCTCTGCAATCTCTCTTCATGTGTCCAACTTTGATGCATCCAAAGCATCTACCTCTGAAAGGTCTGATATTCTTTTTAGGCTCGTCTTGTATAGGTATTTCTTCATATAGCTTTTCTCTAGACTTATCTTCTTGAGATTTAGAACATTTAGCTTCATTGAAGCCAAAACCTGTCATGTCTCCTTTAGGTTTCTGTCTCTCTCTCTGTTCAACAATCTTGTCACTTCTCATATGAAGTTTTTCAATGTGTTTCTTAGCCTCAACAAGTTCTCATTTTATGATTTGACTGTATTTTTCTATTTCATGATACTTGGTTCTGTAGTAATCAAGTTAAATCTGCATTTTTCCCATCTGGACATTTGCATTCTTTAGGATTTCAACTTTGGTTGTTTTATCTTTTTCTTTCTAAATTTGTTTAGCCATCTGAATAGAATTAGTTTCTTGTTCCTTCTTCAATGCATCCTTTTCTTGTCCAAGTTGTTTGACCTGATCTGATGAATCATTATCTGAATCCTCTTTTTTCTTCTCCATAAGATCTTGTCTTTGATTTTTGAAAATTTCAAGTTGTTCCTTGAGTTTCTTGATGAAATATTCTTCTCTTCTCAATTTGAATTTTAAATGACCATTTTCATCTTTAGCCTTATCAAGGTCTTCTAATGTTGCTTCAATTTTTTCTTCCAAACTTTCAGAATCCATCTTGATCTCCTTTGATTTGTTAGAGTTTCTGTCTAGGGGCCAATAGCTCTGATACCAATTGTTAGGATAAACTAATACTAAGAGGGCGGTGAATCAGTATTACAGCACTTTAAAATTAAACTTATCAATTTCCAACTTAACCAAATAATTACTAAAATGAAAATAACATAAAATACATAACTCATAACACCATGATTTTGTTCACGAGGAAACCTTGACCAAGGGAAAACCCCAGTGGGGATGATACCCATTAATATGTACTAATATTATATTGTCCATGTTAATATACCTAGTCCTGTTAGGAGCTGAATATTACATTAGTACATTTCCCTGTTAAAGGAATACAAAACCATGTTAGGGGTATACACTAAGCACACTGCTCTTACAATCAAAAAGTTGTCTCTATTATAATGCTTTATCAGAAATGAACTTATACAAGCATCTTCTATGCTTTAGTATTTCCAGTTGTAGCTCACATCACCTTTTGTCAGATTATAAAATCACAATGCATCCATCCATTGGGTCATTCCATTGGCATACTTTGCTTCTCAAAATGTTTCCATATATATACTTTATCTCAGACTTAGTCGGCTCCCAAATACATCAAAAATCGTGATCAACAAGTTATACAAAACTCAAATACAAATTCAGCGATTATACATTACAAAAGTTAGGGTAATACCCAATCCAAATCTAACTTAGCATATATCTGATGTTCCAAGTCAGATTGTTGAGAAAGAGGTTTATCGTAAGAAGAATGAGGATATACTTTCTAAAAAGAGAACACTAGATCTAACGAGTGAGGGTAACATAGTAAAGAGGAGCAAAATAAATGACAATACTATTTTATAAGAAGATGAAGAAGAATTTCAAGAAGAAGAGATGCAAACAATTGTTGATATTACTTAGATGAGCCCCAAAGAGCTATTAAAAATGTCAAATACACTCAGGGAGAAAGCTAAAAGGACCAAGTTGAGGGAAAAGAAAAAGAAGGTCAAAAAACTTAAAGGAGCCATAAACATAATCAAGCATTTAGTACCTAATGTGAGATATGGCAAAGAAGATAATCCTATTGAACAATCGGGTATATTGGTTAAGGTTGTTTTTGAGAAAGTACCTAACTTGAAGAGTGCAACTATGGAGTTAGGAATGAAATAATATGAGATACATTGAGCTGACAAGTTGGAAAAGACCATAACAGTGAAAAAGGAGTCACATGCAATTTTAGTAAATAAAATGAAGGAAACTCTACAGGAGAACGGAAAGATGTTTGTAAAAGTTTGTAAAGTTACATCCTTTTCACAGGAACTAGAGAAGAAGAGGCAAGAAGCCCAACATGAATTTGATGATTTAACTACAATATTGTATCCTTTGATCAATTCAGTTCAAGCATACATTTATAAGTTGAAGATGATTTCAAACAACATGAAGATGTTGCGAGAAGAGAAAGACAACAAAATATTGTCAATTATAGAACTACAGGCCTATCTAGCTCCCAATATGGATCTCATGCAACAAAATGTGAAGAATTCAAAGACAATACTAATTCAACAAGAGGTGAACACTTTAAATGATATGGAAGGAACAACATTGGTTCTACATGGTTGATGCATACTTGCAGACATTTTTGTAATAGTTAGAAGAGTAGAAATCTCATTCAGTGGGTAGGCCCTAACAGGTCTTATTTTGTAAATCCTCTAACCGGGTACATCTCATAGATGATAGATTGTGAGATCCTTTAACCAGGTAGACTGAGTAAGTCTTTTGTACTCTTGACCGAGTATAATACTCCTAACAGGGTAAGCTATCAGAATTAGCTAAAATTGTAGCTCTAACCGAGCAACCTTTATTCTGCAAAAGTGAAGGATTGTGGGTGCCATCCCCACCACAATTTTTTCCTCTAACAAAGGATTTCTGCGTGAACAAAATCATGGAGTTATCTGTCATGGTTTGCTTATTTACTTTACATGCTTTTCAATGTTTTTATGAATGATATTCAGTTCAGGGAAAAGGAATGAATAGTAGTTAAAAATTTTAAAGTATTGATTCACGCCTCCCCTCTCAACACTTACCTTTCCATAAATTAATCCAACAAGGAACACTTTGGTTCCTCTAAGGATGATCCATTTGAAACTAACATAGTATTGAAGATGCTTGAGCAACCTAATGGTTTAAAAACAATATGGTATGTATGGCTATCACAACCATCTTATGACAAGGAAAGGATTGAAGAAGCATGGGTTATTTATTTTCTCTAGGACATTCATGTTCCGAATGTTGTTGAAGAATTTCTCTTGGATGTTTTAGTTGAATTTGTGAATGAGAATTTGACTATGAAAGCTACTAAAAAGGAAGAACCCGATTTAGAAGATGAATTGCAGAAAGCTATGAGTAGGAAGTATGTTTCTAGACATAAAAAAATTACTGAATGCATAAAAGACATGAGGAAATGTATTGGTGTTCCTGCTTGGATCTACAAATATTTCCTTAGGTGGTCTGTTTCTACTGAGAATCACAAAGCAAAGATTGATTCTATTGAGTCAGAATTGAACAAATATGCTCAATCATTTGATATATTGAAAGGCAAAGATGGTGTTGAAAGGATGAAGATTAATTCATTATAGTTGGAATTGTATTTAGTACAAAAACATAGAGATGATTTTGTCTAACAATTCTGGAAAGTTAAAGAAATAATTAAAGTGAAATTGGAACATTTTTCCCAGCCACTAGATGATGCAGAGAAAGTTGAGATGACTCTGAGTGTGCCAAATGGTCTGATTGGTGCTATTGAATTGCTTGTATAGTGCAATAGTCAGCATGCAATGTTGTTATTTATTGGAATTCATTTTTCTTGGAACTTAAGGAAAAGTAAAAAGAGATATTCCCTTATAAAGGTAACTAAGTTCTTTTTCTATTTCTTCTGAATAAGCGTTATTGATGATAGGGGGAGCTATGTGAAGGTGTCTTTTTTATACCCTTTTTCTTGGATGGAAAAAGGAGAGAGTAATTCTAGTAAGGGGGAGAGTAGTCCTGAAAGAAAAACAATTTTGGAGAGTAGTGTTGGAAGAAGAAGAATTTTTGGAGGAGATTAGTTTTGAAGAATTGTTTTGAGGAGAGTAACTATTTTTGCATGTTGTCATCATTGACAAATGCGGATATTGTTGGAGTTTTATCATTGATGACTTTGTTGATGACATATGAAAAAGAATATTGTGCATAGACCTTGCAGGTTATCATTGATTTCAACATACTTTTGTTGACGTATGGTGTGTTTTCTTTGACAATCTTGTGATTCTTCTCTTCATGTTTTGGTCTGAATCTTTCTTCCATTATAGATTTGGGTTTGAAGTCTAGATAGAATGTTTATGGATATTAGATCCACCTAAATTCAAGTTAGCATGTGTTATGGATCTATAGAATGAGAGATATATGGCTTAGAAGTTTGATTTTTTAGTTGCCCTATTTCCTTCATAAAAGAGTAGTTTATCAGAACATCCACAAATTATTAGGTAATCAATTTTGGTCCTGCAGCTTTGGCGTAAGTTTAAGCATTATGTGTAATGTGAGATTTCCAAATTTATAGGTAGCATTAATTTTTATTATACTTTGTCCAAATTGTTTGGGTGAAACGTTTGAAGTATTTTGGGAGCCGACCTATTGGTTGAAGCATGTATGGTCGACTTAAAGTACAATTAGATCACTATATATTGTTAGAATAACTGAGAGGGGGGTGAATCAGTGGCCTCAAAAATTAATCCAATAAATCAACCCAAAACTTTATACCACAAATATAAAACCTCTAGTTATCTTCAATCCTACAAGATGTATGCCTTGTGTAAGTCCAACATGTATATACTGCTCGGTGTTTATACTATTTATCCTTTCCTTAAGCTTTACCAAATAGCAGTTTATCTTTTCTTAACCTTTACCGAAATGTAGTAAATAACTTAGTGTTTACCGATCAATCTTGTTTTAGTAATGTGTAAAGAAAAACATCAAAGCAATGAACCATATACACATTTGACACATGGATTTTTAACGTGGAAACCATGTTAAGGGAAAAACCACTTGGGATCAGTAACCCAAAATTTTCACTCTTCTGAAGTGAGCTCGGTGAAGAGCCAACCTTGTTAAAGGTTACAAACACACTGTTAAGTGCGACCTTGTTAGAGGATTTAAAACTAATAGTTTATCACTTGACCTAGCATTCACTATGTTGTCAACACGAAAAACTTTTGATACTCCTTGGGATGTATCTCAATATATAAAGGATGGTTAAATCCTACTCGGTTAAGAGATTTTCTGAATCAATGGTTAAACTGAATCAGTAGATGATATGTTCATTAATACAACTTGAATTGTGGATTTTCAGATCTACTTTAAGTTCATAATACCTCTCTGATCAATGTTCTCTTCAATTCCTTTGCTCCACTTCTTTCTACTCAGTGAATGTTGTTGCTTCTCTGTTGCTCAGTGTTTGCAGAATTCTTAGCTCTGTTCTTTAGCTTGGATGATCAGATCTGCATGAAGACTTCTTATCTTCACCAGAATTCTCTTCAGCATTCCTCTCTTTTCATTATGAATTACTTGTCTCTTTATATAGACATGATTTCACTGTTTCTTGTCCTTCTTGTTTTCTTTGTTGATCACTTCTTGATCTGTAAATATCGCCATGCTTTCTTTAGTTTGGTTCTGTAAATCTCTCCTTGTTTTTTGGAATAAAATATGCTTTAAATCTGCTTCTTATCTTTATCTTTTAACTGATCGATGAAAACAAAGTAAACAATCAGTTAACTCTATAATCAGCTCCTGCCAGCTAAGTTGTTTTGTCGTATCCTAACTTCATTTCTCCTCAGTCAACACTTCAGTTGTGCTTAGTGACTACTGCAGATAGCTCGGGCATTAACTTCAGTTTTGTTCAGTGACAACTGCAGTTAGCTCAGTAATGCTTGCTCGAGTACCATTGTCTCGGGTAACACTATCCATTGGGTAACACTGTGAACTTTTGTGCTCGGGGTTCGCTATCTATCGGGGTTTACTATCACTCGGTGTACATGATTACTGAGGATAAAAACTTTGTCTCTTTAGATCTTTAAGTGTTGTGACAATATGTGCATGAGAAATCATACCATATCAAGTTGACATCAATGACAATACAATACATTAACTGATTTAATGTCTTGCATTTACTTTCTGCATCTCGGTGATCATCAACTTTGTCATCTTCAAACATTCAATTAGTTATAGTTCATCAATTATGATATACTCTTTTGGTAATGAAGAGTGGTTGATATGCATTATATATGCAGTGATATGTGATTGTACTAAAGATCGGATGTGACTAACAAAAGAACTAATGAAGTGTGTAGAGTTTGTTTACTTTTCCTAAAAGGAACTAAATTCATGTAGTTGTGAGATGCAACTATAACAATTAATTTTGTTTCTTGTTGCTCGGTGTTTATCTGATAAGGTTAAATCGAAAAAATCACCTTCTTGGTGGTTGGGGGTTGTCGACCACCATGACACAGTTTTTTAATCTTCGGATGGGGGTTTGGTTGCTTGTTCCTCTCAGAATGATCATGCAAAGAATGATGCTACTGATGCTGCTTCGGAGGTTCAGACAAGTGGTGCTTTCCCTTCGGATGTTTTTGTTGTCCATGACAGGACTGTTGAGGTTGTCTCTGCTTCAGCTATTTTGCCTGATGGTGCTGTGGTTTCTACTATTTCTCCAGCGGGGGTTTTGGGGAATGGTGGTGTCACTGTCCCTATCCCTCTTGTGGATGCTGGCGTGGCCAGCCCGATTTCTCAGATGTCTACAGGTAACTCTTTGGCTTGGAAGAATGATGCTCTGAAGGTGGAGGATGGATAGACAACAGTTAAAGGAAAGAAAGTCAAATCATCCATGCCTTCTTTTGATATGAATTTGCGATCTCCAAAGGGAGGGCTAAAATGTAAATCTTGATTGCCCTGTGTTGATCTTGCAAGGGTAAGGTCTTTCTTGGGCCTTTCTTTGTTGGCAGCTGGTCCTAAGCTGGAAGTTATTATTTATGCTATCTTCTGGAAGCTTAAGGGTTGCAGGACTTAATTGTTTTATTCTTTTTATCGCAGCGATTGTTCCTGTTGGGTTTCCAGATTTCCTTTTATGGAACTTTAATTATTTCTAGGTTGTGGGAGCCTGTTGTAAAACCCTCGCTATGGTCTTGTTTCGTTCCTTTTAAGAGTGCTTTGTTGTTTATCTTTCGTAACCTTTTGTACAGGGTTTCGGGGCCCCTTCAAAACTTGTTGTTACCTTAATCAAAAACAATTCATTTTGTTTACTTCTCTTGGGCAGTGAGCGTTGAAATGAGCAATTTTGTAATATATTTTAACTAGTTATACTATATTGAGATTTAACCCTCTCTTTGGTTTTTCCCTAATGGGTTTCCATAATAAAAATATGGTGTCATCATGTGGGTGATGTTTTCACTTCAATTTCTTTGTTGATTACTTATTTCTTTCTTATGCAAATAAGTAAAGTTAATATGTATTTGCAAAAGAAGTTTATAACGTTTTAGGGATTACTAACTCACCCCCCCCCCCCNCCCCGCCCCCGCCCCCGCCCCCGCCCCCCCAATCTCAGTATTCTGGTTGTTCAACATGTATGTCACTTGTAGTATGTATGATAATTTAGGAGCAATTGTAGCATTGTAGGACTATATGTAATGATGTCCAAAGGCATGGTGATGTTCTATAAATTCTTGGAGGTATTTTTAGCATTGGTTTAGTATGTGTGGTGTCTATTCACATTAAGAGGTCATTTTACATGCAATGTATAATATATGGATGTCATGGTATGCTCATGAGATGGTTGTTTGATTATCAATATAATACATAGTAGTGGTTGATATTCCATGAATATGGATGTGGCAAGGTTGGATAAATTGAGTGCTCAATGAGTTATCCTAAAAGTTTGAAGTCTTGTTTGGAAGTTGTATTATGTTGGTACTTATTGAGACTATAAAAGTGGTCTACTATATTAGATGTTTCTTATTGAATAATACAATTTTTAGTATTTTTTTTATCAATGGGGTTCATTTGTTAAGAGTTTCCCACATAAATTTGTATTGTGTACATACCTATGATGTGTATTTTTTTATGGGCTTCCTTTGAATGTTTCTTAATTGAATTGTGTAACAAGCACAACTATATCGGGTATTGAATTTGTATCAAATTGATCATGAATGGGGATGACTAGTATCTACTGTTAAAAGTTCCAACATTTTGAATATGTATTAGTTATAGGGATGTGTCCTCTTATACATACAAGGATTTAAAGGTGGTGCAACATGTACTAGAAGCACAACTAATTTGATGAAAATTATATTGAATTAATCATAACTATGCTAAAAAAATTAATCTAAGAGATTAATAAAATGCTCAAAGTAGGCACTCTTTTAAGGTGGAAACAAGCAAATGGACGTCCTTGATAATATTCAACTTCAAGAAAGAATCTGCATAAATGTTAATAAGCATTGACTTCAGATGTCCAAACATAGTCAATATTGACGATCCATCAACAATTCAACTTTTAGATTTATATTAGAGTACTTGGACACAAGATCTACCCCATAATGGAAGATGGAATCTATAACTAGTTTCCCTTGAGATGAAACATAATCCATCTCTCATGTGCATGTAGTAACATGCTACCAATAATGTCCAAGGAGCATGGATCAAACCTACCATCAAGGTCATCAGCACAACCTAAGGATAGGAAAAAAACTTATAATCCATGACTACCCATCATTAAGCACCATTTAAAACTAAACTACATGATGTTGATTTTTAAAAATTTTTAACCTTATAGCTCACCCACCCTATTGTGCTCACAATCTAACATGTTGCACTCCTCTATGTCTAATTCATAGACACATGACCCAACACATCATTCACATAATCAAATGAAAAATAAATTGATACACCTCATAGGTATAGATTTTCCCTTCAAGTTGTCTTCCTATTTTAACCTCTTCACCATAACCTATTACAAAAAGTCTTCTATCAATAAATTGTTGTTTGTGCTAAGAAATTTTCCAATGCAACTTTAAAATCTAATATGAATAAGGAATCAATCTTAGGAAATAAGACTATGAATGTGGGGTCAACATTCCCTCTCGCTCAAACCTTCATTCCCTTTATTCATCCCTCTCTCAAAAATATTAATATTGTGTTGGTCTGAGTTAAATTATGTAACGTTCCTCTTCATTTTTGGGGTTTTTCAGCCTTGAATATATCAACAAGACTACTAGATGCTTTCTTTGGATTGATGTTGCTTCTTCAAATTCTAGATACACAAGCTTTGCATGTAGCTTGGTGGACATTGATATTTAAAGAGTAATTTTCCGCAATCCATCATGTAGTTGTGTTGTTTTTTCTGGGAAAGATTGTGTTTTTCTTTTTTGCATCAACATTTCAAATCACACTATGTGAGCCATCATCAGGATGAAAGAGTTGAAGGAGAAATGGATAAATTGTAGACCAAGGAAACAATAAAAGGGGGGGAATTGAGGATAAAGAGAGGCACAAAAATCAAGGTAGGAAAGAATAAAATTACCAAAAACTATAAATAAAGAAAAACAACAAAATCAAATAACAATACCAATAAGAATAAAAACATGAAATGCAAAGAGATAAAACCATTAATATTTCCAAGACTTTTTGTGAGAATATTGTCCTTATTTATGATGGAGGATGGACTCTAGACTTTCCCCACTAGACTATGAGGCTCTTCTCTTTCAATGCAAAATATTATTTTTCACTGGTCACCTCACTTTTGAATGCCCCCATTCATCATTGGTTGGCTAGTTCAACTAATGGGTGGAAGAATGCAAGCCCTATCATTTGATTCACATCGATTTTTCTAACTTGAAGGTTGTGGAACCCCTATGACTTTCTTAAGATCTTGATGGACCATCTATGGATGGTGCAACTTCATTGCATCTTTCATTTCCTTATGAAGTACCTACTCTTGACCTTGTTCTAGTTATTGCTCCTTTTGAACCTAATAATTTTGGGGAGTGTCAAGGTGGTTCCACTATTCCTTGCTCACATTTGGTTTCAATACATCATGTGTTTTCTTTGATTTGATGTTCTTTTGATTAAACACTATTATTCACCTTATGTGATGGGGCAAGCCAAGGCGATAATAGAGGATTCTCCTCTTGTCTCCCTAATTTGAGGATTTAAATAATGATGTCCCGGAATATTGTCCAAAGGAGAAATAGAGCTCTTCATAAACATGTATTTGTTTCAAATACACACATTTTGGATGTTCAATCAACTACACAAAGGCCTGATGCCATTTAAGAAACTTCTTCTTGGTTCATTTTTGGGATGGCGTTTGTGTTGGGTAGATGTTGTATTGAGACAACTTGGTTGCAAATGTGCTAGTGCCAAGCTTTTTTATCTAGTCGATTTCTTTTGAAGAGGGTCCAAAGCCCCTTCGAAAATATTTTACCCATATAATAAAAAATGATAAAGTTTGATATCATCATTGTTGGGTGTTCTTGAACCTATGCTACTACATAATTACAAGCAAACGATTGAAGGGCATGAGATTACAAGAGAGTAGTAATGGTGACAAGTGTTGTATTAGATCCTTTCTTGTGACTCTTTTTTCATTCTATAAGGTAAGTCCTTAAAATTATGTGGTGGGGAGACAAATAATGGCCATATATCTTATGTCTACAAGTCTTTTTAGTTACATAGAACACACCATACAACCACATTTCATTATAGTATGAGTTGAAACTACTATATGTTCCTTGTCCATAATATTGGTGTGTAACTAGTGTAGAGGATTAAGTCATTTTAATGCATTTATATCATTACGTGATTTGTTCACTTAATATACCTTTATTCAAATAACTACTTTTCATTTAGACTCTAGATTTTTTGCCATGCGTGATAACTTTAATAAAAAATAAGAACTAGCCCTATAATTCCAACCACAATCACAATTTTTGAAGCCTTCTCACTCATTGCATCCTATCCACTATCTTCTTAAGCCTAAAAAGTAAGAATGTGGAGAGATAAGGAATAAGAGATCAATTTGGAAGTTTCTTTTAGATGTAAATTATACAAAAATCAGGAATAGACAATCCAAGAAATTGAATTTGTAACATTTTTGTAACTCGAAACTTTTTGATGTTGTGCACAAGGAACACACATTGATCTACAATGACTTCGCCACTCAAATTAATACCGGAAGAATGCCTTTAACTTGAATATAATTCATCTCCAACTCTCACTTGAATTAATGCCTCAACTCTAATAGGTGACTCTTCTCAAGATGACAAGTATGTCAAACCAAAGCCAATTGAATTTCATACGCTTAATTACTAATATGGGATTGAGGAAGACCTTTCTTCTACCTTTGTACAACAACCCATGAAATATTTCCATCCAAGTCCTCAAATCAAGAAGCAAAGGGCATTCCTCCATAGAGGCCATGTCCATGTGTGCAAAAGGAAAATCAAATGACGAGGCAAAGAAGCCAAATGTCAAACCACCACCATATGAGTAGGCTAAACCTAAACCAAAGTCAAAGACATTGCTAATTGAGTGACTAGAGCAAGAGGCTCTCTAATGGAAGTCAACGGAGCTAATTGGGACAAGATTTGCAACTAACTCCAAGGCCTATAAAACCAACACCCTAAGAAGACACATCATATTCAGAGGAGCTATCAACTAGACAGTCAATGGCATGAATAGACAATTGATTTTTATATGAACCCTAGAGTTTGATACTTATTATTTAGCTGACGTTGTTTCTAGCAAATTGGCTATGATTGTGCATTACTTTAATTCATTTTGATGTGATGTTGGGTAATCCCATTTCTCATGGTGCTTGTTCCACTTGTTAATCCATTGATATTATATGAATTTAAGCCCTTTCAATCTCACTATAATCTATACTAAAAACAACCCCAGTGTAATTGACATCTAACATGATGCTATGCACAAACATATTTACAACTAACACTCCATCCTAATAGTAAAAACAAGTTGGCTAATTATTTCAAATATTTATTCATGTTTTTATGAGGGCTAGTGGCCACAAGACCTCATGCACCTACTAACTGCAAGAGAACCCTAAAGAGATTGCAGCGCTCACAAATCAATTTGTATACTTGAAAATCTTACACTTAGCAAAGGGTACACTTGTGCAATATAAGCTAAAAGATCTCAAGAAAGAATATAAAAACAACAATATAACAAAGATGTCAAAGTGGTGAACTAGACTGAAACTCCTAAAGCTGATTGTGTTTTAGGCATCAACCACAAGAGCACACCAAAGAGACTGCAGCACTCACAAATCAACCAAACTAGTTTTTGGAAGGCAGCCTTCCAAAAATGAGTTCAAGCACTAGCAACAAGGTTGACATATAGGCATCAAAAATGATAAAATGTCAACCATCGAGAACAGACCGACCTTCTCAATATGGCATGAAAGGAATATGCTATTATGATAAAATGGCAATCATCGAGAACAGACCGACCTTTTCCTAATATGGCATGAAGGAATACGCTATTACTTATGGTATTGGCTAAATGTGCAACTAAAACGTAAAATGCATAAGGAAAGTGAAAAAAAAACTTAGTGTCCCCCTTGGTAAGATTTACGTTTTAGTTGCACATTTAGACGTTTCCATTACTTATCACCATGGACTAACCATCTCGTCCTAACAGAAATGTGCTACTATTAAGGCAATGTACACACATCATCATGCAGAATGGACCAGCCTTCTTAAAAGGTAGCATGAAAGGATTGTGCTGTAAGTGACATTATTCTGAACAGTTTGTTTCTAGTTAGAGTTAAGAATGATTTCTATGTAGAAGTGATAAGAAAAGAATCCTCGTTTCGTACTTACAGACTTTTATAATAAAGTTTTCAAGTACAAATCTGATGAGATTGGATTGGACATCCCGTTGAACAATATAAAAGACATGATAAATCAAACACCCCTGTAAGCTTCCAAGGTATGTCTAAAACACCAGACTGCAATCTCAATTTTTACATAGCCTAATGAAGCCGTTCTCATTTTCTATATAGCCTAATGAAGCTAACTTTACCCTCTACGTTTAATCTTTTACAACATTAGTTGCAATATGGGATACCGCCTATAATGAGGTTGTACTTGAATTTGCATCTTGCATGGGTTGGCCATTGTACGATCACACATCATATTATCAAGGATTTTGTGGAATTAAATAGCTGTACAGTTAATTGCAAATTACTCTCTTGGCCATTCTAGGCAAGGTAGGCAATATGCACAAAGGAAAAACTGGATTCATATTTCTTAACTTAAAGAATATGTAAAATCTTTCTGTGGTGAAGTACGAGATCACGGGGTCTAGTCTCCCCCAGTCCACATAGCACCGTAACTAGTCACGTTAAAAAGTTTTACCAGGCACACTGAAGTTTATAAGGGGTGCTATAGCAAATTCCTGCAATCTTTAAAAAATAACATGTAAAAATTCCATACTACTTTCAAATGTTCAAGACTACATAAATACAAAACCCCATTCCACATATACTGTACACAAATATAAAACTACATTCCCTGTGAATGGAGGATTTCATGATAAATGTGGGGGTGTTTATACCTCACAAACCAAGATGGAATTCATGGAAGTCTACCGTATCTACAATGATATGGAATCCATGTGAGGCTTTTGAAATTCCTATATTATGAAATCCATGGAAAACCTGCATTTTTCAGAACTTAGTCTAATGTTATCCTTAAGAAGTTAACTTAATTTTGACATCTTTTGAATCTGAATTCAAACACATCAAATCCAATATCCATATAACCATTTTACAACAATAAACACAAAATTGACATCACCAACAAATTTCGATGTACTAACCCCATAAACAATATCAAAAAATACACAAAAGCATAATATATTAGAGACCACCGAAATAAAATAATTCCAAATTTCCCAAAATTAACAAGGAACAAAAATAACACATGCATACATCCATCACACAATAGAGCTAACAATCATCAGATTTTTTTTGAATGGTGAAAAGAATGTCAATTTAACATAAATTGTATAGTAGACATAATACTATACAAAGTTTATTATGTCTAGTACACAATTTATTCAATGATAAATGAATAGCAAATTTAAACGATACATGCTTACATGCTTCTTTCTGGACCAATTTGGCTTAATCATTTGACACTAAATAGAAAGCAAACTTACAAATTCATGCCACAGAAACATGTCATAAAAATGGCGAAGTTGTTATAAAATCATATGTACCATCACTAAAAACTAGACCCTTCTTGTCCAGTCAGTACATGTCATCCCATCTCTCTCATCTAGAATTAAAAGAATACTGTGATACTCCAAAAATTAAATGCAAAATTGAAACATTATTGTCAGAATACAACATCCAAGAGATAACAAAATGAAGTAGAACTGTATATCCAAAAAATCATATCATCTACCACATATAATAGAAACACTAAACTAATGAGTACACTGCTCCTCAACCTCTTTGGAACAAGAGTGTCCTACAACTACCTCCCTTAATTTATGTAAACTATAGTTCCCAGTAGCAGACATTTGAATTGGAGAGCCACCATCTTCTTGTACAAATCATGTACTTGCAAATTTGTGGTCATGCAGTTAAAACTAGAAATTCATAAATTAATTGCTGTATTATCAATACACCTGTACATTATTACCGTTTATGGATCCTGCTGGTACTGTTCCTTCGGTGCCTCCAAACTGAGAAGAATTATCCACAGGCACATTATAATTTGGCACGAAAGCTGTATTAGTCACCACACCTGGTGGAGTAGGCTCTCCATAAGTCTGTGTATTGTTGGAGAAAGTGTTAGCAGGATAGGTGGCTGAATTTGCATATCCTGTTCCATCTGCATAGCCTGCTGAGTTGGGGTATGTTGGTGGAGGACCGTTGTTATACATTACAGGAGCACTTTGCATGGGCACTTCATTTGTCATTGACCTGTTTGGCTGACGAAGATTATTTGGGGGTCGCAAGTCACTTTCTCCATGAGCAAAGTGACATTTGTCTCCAAAGCGGCAACCTTCAGGAGTGTTGAAACGGTTGCACAGTCGAGTTTTAAAACCATTAACAGTCGCACTGGGATCTGCAGATGGTCCAGGCTGTTTCCTTGGTGGTGGCATCACATTGTTAGGCATAGTTTGAACAGGAGCCAGACCAAGAGCACTGATTCCTCCTGGCACATAATGCAAAAAATGGCAACTTTCGCCATATGGACATCCAGATGTGCTGTAACAAGAAGCAAGAAAGATGATAAATTCAGTGACCAATTATATTATGCATCTTAAACTTAATTATGCCATAAAAGAAATGCACCTCGACATATACATAAAGAAAATCAAGTTACTTGATACCAGATATTGATGTACATTAATTATAACGATAACCAAAAGAATGAGATAAACAGGTTGAGACAAAATTTGTCATCAGGATAGTTGTATAGAGGCACAACCAACCTGTATACACGTTTTCAGCAGCTTGCATTCAACTTAGCACAGTTTATTAAATATTTATTTTCATAAACCAAAGATATTATGATTTGATTGGCTTCTTAGTAAATTAAGATCTTAAGACTATTTACATTGTTTTGCATCTTTTTCCTCCGTGCTAGAGCAAAATATCCCAAAGGGAACCTCAAAAAAACTAATCGTTTATCCACCTGAATTCATCAGAATAAGTTTGTTTAGGTTCCACTCAAAGAAGTTCTCGCAGTTTCCACTTAAAGAAACTATTCTTTTAGCCTTTTAGGTTATATCAAATGAAGAAAAGTTGATTCTTTTAGGTTCTTTAAATGAAGAAAACTTGTTCTTTTAGATCCTGCTTAAAGAACACATTTGATTAGGTTCCACTTAAAGAATAGAAACTATTCTATTAGGTCCCACTTAAAGAATCTGTTCTTTTATGTTCCACTTAATGAAGCGGATACTTTGGGCACTACCAGACCATGTACCTGATATCAATCATCAGAACTTCAACACAGTCTGACACATGAATCACAGAATAAATCACTTGCCACTGAAAGCTGATCTCAAAGTAATACTGCTGCCTTCAGAGATTTGCTACACCTGAAAGACAAAATACTAGTACAGTTCAAGCTCTTTGGACTTTCTATATCTTCCTTTTTATGCCTTTAATTTAGGGTGTTTAGCAGGGTCTCCAGGTTATGTATGTGTGTCAAATATGAACATGGACTACAAACTGCAAGATCTATGTAGAGGAAAACAAAAACAAACCTGAAGAATTTCATACAAGGTTTTGTCTTGTTTCCAGATGAAGGCATTTGATGACCCAGCTCCCTGTCATCTGAGAATAAAGTCATAAAGTTTGATTATCATCTGAGAATAAAGTCATATAAAATTTGATTATCATCTATACATCTTTAAAATAAGTAGGTAACCGCATGAATACAGTAGGTTGATAAGGTTACAAGAACATCTTGAGACAAAAAGAATAAACATGATAAAAATTGTGCCACAACCACAAGTCCTATCATGGTACTTCAGTCAATGACACATTCCCTTCTGAACCTACTTAGAATGCTAATATCAAAAATATAAAATTATAAATCAAGACAGAAACGAAGGCAACCAAAGTTCCTTGTCAGTTATTTGAAAAAATCAACATGCAGTAAACAGGAAGGTTCAAGATTCAGAAGGTTAATTTTGGTTCTATAATGTACCATTCCATCCCTAAACAATTTCTTTACACGTGAAATTTTTGAACTATAAATACTAATCGTAAGTAACAAAATTATAAAGTTATGTTATGCATGAAAGTTTCTTGTAATATGCTTCATGAAAGTGATATGTATACCAACGCAGACAAATGCAAATTCAAAATTCTTGATTACATGAGGAAAATCAGCAATCAAATTATCAATCCACTCACTGATGCTCAATTTTGCATCAAATAAACTAAGTTGCCGATTCGGATGCGGGTGCCCAGATGCGCGAAATTTTTTTTTGGGGGGATGCAGATGTGTTTGGATGCGTTTATATATATATATATATATATATATATATATATATATATATATATAATTTATACACTTAAATTATAATATAATTAATATATAACATATTGTT
>MU226436.1:3065433-3076576 GCA_018584345.1 Thuja plicata
TCAGCTCGGCCTTCCAGTGACACCTCATCTTTTGAGGTCACCTCTTCAGCACCCACTGCCTTTCACTCCTCTGCATTGGAGTCCCAGTGGTTTGTTCTTTGCTCCAGGGGTTCTTTCATTCTGGGGGACTTTGGAGCCTCGACCCTCTCTCACGAGGGGGGTTAGCAGCACGCATTGTACTACTGGCTTTGAGAGAGTCTCTTGAAGTCATTCTTTCTTTCTTTGCTTGCTTCTTTATCTCTTTTTGGGGTAGGGTTTTTCCCACCGGGTTTTCTCTATTTCCCCGGTTTACAGAGATTTCTTTGTTGTTGGGTACCTGATCAGGCCTTGTTGCCGGGACCCAGTTCTTGCTTTCATAGTTTTGCTAGGTCAGCTTTCTCCCTGCGTTCAGCTTAAGGGGGGGTGTTAGAGTATTATTACTCTATGCTTAAGCTTAACTTAGGTGCATTATTAATTAATTCTTAATTAATAATGTGCAGCCTAGTTTTGGCCTTTAGGGTTTCTATCTCACCTTTATAAGGTTGAGCGTTGTACTTTTCAATTCATTCTTTATTGCATTTTTCTCACATTTTGAGAGAAATATTCTTCTCTATCTTTTCTTCTCTTGTGACAAGTTATTGGCAAACAGAGGTTATTGGGTTGCTGTGAAGTTGGATTTACCAACTTCTACACTTTGGACACGCAGCGAGTGCTTATTGTTCCACGCGGGCAGAGGAAAGTTGCGACCCCTTAATACACGTAGCACTGGCACATATCGGTCACGTCATTGGTATAGTCAATAGGTACCCAGACAGGCTTTTCTTTACCATGTGTGTGCTTTTCTTTACATGCTTTTAAATTTTTTTGTGACTGTCATCTTGAAATTGACGGTCGTTTGACCGTCATTTATGGGTTTTTTTCTTTTGTTGCGACGGTTGTTTGACCTTCAAGTTTAATGTTGTAAATTGCCAACATCATCAAGGTTTGAAAATTTGGACCCCTCACCATTTGCAATTTCAGATTTGTAGTCCGACTTTGGAGGCCCATAATTTGGTCATACATACTCCTTTTTCAGTTCAATTTTTTTTATTTTGGGTAGAATCTCCTGAATTTTTCAATGGTGGTGTTAGTTTCTGTTTTTGATGTATAATTTTTTTAGAAATCGTGGTTTTTTATGATTGTTCTTGTCTAATCCTTAGTTTTGCAACTTTTAGGGCTTCGTTTAGGCTCATATGAACACTTTTTCAGGTGTCATTTTTTTAAGTGCATAATTTTTTGTCTACTTTTTAGATATACAACTAGTTTATAGTCATTATGGGTAGAAATATCACTTTCATATCTAGGACTTTTTTGGCCATTTATGATTATTGTAATGTTAGGATTTTAGTTTGATCTTAGCAATATTGTTTTGAGTATGATTTGGCCTCAATAAGGCAGTTGTAGACATCAAAATCATAAGTCCACTTAGCTCTTGTTTGGCAAGTGGCAATTGTACACGCACTATATATAAAGTGACAAAATCATTTTTTTTATTTTTTTATTTTTTTGGGGGGTGGAGGTTCTTCGATTGAGTGAATGTGGGGGGTGTGTTGTGTGATTGTGTCTCTTTGTCTCTTATGCTTTTTTCATGTTTGCATTATGTGTTCACCTAAATTTCCATCTTTAACTCCACATAACTATGCAACATGGAAAGATGATGTATGAAGCACATTAATGTTAAAAGGTTTGAATCATTATGTGGGTGGTACAATTAAAGAACCCATTGACCCTAATGTGGATGCTAGTGAAAAAACTGATTGGAAAATCAAAATTATATGGCTTTAGGAATTGTGAGACAATGTGTTCACCAACATATCTTTTCCATATTAAAACCTTTAAGGATTCCAAAGAAGCTTGGGATAAACTTGAAGATTTATATGGTAAAATGTATGAGGATAAGGGATACTTGATTGAGGCAGATCTTCTCAACTTGGATCCTAATAACTTTGACATGATTCAAGATTATATCAACAAAGCCAATGATCTTAGAGCACAAATTAAGGATTGTGGTATGACCGTGAAGGATAACAAGTTAATTCATCACATGTTGAACAAGGTTTCTTTAGAATATGCAGCTTTTGTTTCAAGTTACCATACTCATAAGTTGACCATGGAATGTGCCTTCACTAAACCTTCATTTGATTAATTTGTAGAAATGTTGATGTTAGAGCAGTCAAAATTGATGAGTATGGTGATTCTCAAGTCTTCAAAGTCTAAGGCATTGGTGGCTAATAATGGGAATCAAAGGAATTTGAGGTGAAAAAGGTTCCAACAAGAAGCAAAAGTAGTGGAAGGCTAAATCACAATTAGATACAACACAATCTTCCTCCTCGCAACAAGACAATTATTCTTCCAACAAGAAGTGAAATAATTCTAAGAAGGATAGACCACTTTGTGCATATTGCAAGAAACCAAATCATGATGAGCATCATTACAAACAAAAGAGGATTGATGAGTTGGAAGACTTACTTAAGAAGAAAAAAAATCAATGTGCCAAATGCTTCCAACAACAAGGATTCATCACCTTCTACTTAAAAAGGAAAATGGAAAGTATTTTTTGCAACAACAAGTTCTTTAAAGAGGAATGGATACTTGACTCGGGTACCACTCATCATATGGGCTCTTCAAAAGATTAGTTTTCTTCTTTATAACCATCTAAGGTACCTCACATCTTTGTAGGGGATGATATACAAGTGGAAGTTGAAGGGAAAGGTCAAGTTGAGATGGAAAATGGAGCATTCAAGAATTTTCTCTATGTTCCTAAATTAAGCACCAATCTCTTTTCAATTTACCAAATCACTCACTATGGAGGTGGAAATAAAGTTTAGTTCCTTCATGATTCAGTTGTGGTAAAAAATCTTAAGGGGGATGTTTTGATTTTAGTGGGAAAAGCTAATCATAACATAAGACTTTATCCATTCTCCCACTTTGTGCCTAAGTCTCCTTCTCAAGCCTTGTTTTCGTATTCAAATTCACAAAGTAAGTTATGGCATGATCAGTTTGGACATCTCAATTACTGCTATCTTCAATAGATTAGGAACAAAAACATGGTCAAAGGTTTATCTACAGTCAAGTTTTCTAAGGGTGTATGTTCAGGTTGTTTAATGGGAAAGCATCCTGAAGATAAGTTTAAAAAGGGGAAGTCTTAGAGAGCATCAATTATTCTTGAGTTAGTTCATGGTGATGTAGTAGGCCCCTTTCCGGTATCATCATTTATCAAGGATTGCTATGTCCTCACCTTCATTAATGACTATTCTCACTTTACATGGGTCTACTTTCTTGGTTACAAGAGTGAAGTGTTTGGAAAGTTTCTCACCTTCAAGGCTCATGTTGAGAAGCAATCAAGAAAATCCATTAAGATTTTATAAAAAATAATGGAAGGGAATATGTGAACTCAATACTGATAGAGTTTTGCACACTTTACAGGATTGGTCTTCATCATTCAGTTATATACACTCTATAACATAATAGTGTTGTAGAAAGAAAGAATAGAACTCATAAGGAAATGGTTAGCTACATGATTTGGGTTGAAGCTATTAGTTGTGCCAATTACATCCAAAATCAAGTTCTTCATAAAGCCTTGGATGAAATTACTCCTTTTGAGACTTGGTGTAGTAGAAAACCGGTTGTGAAACACTTCAGAGTCTTTGGTTGTCCAGCTTGGGCATGCATACCTCCATAGAAGCACAAGGCATTGGAACCTTAAAGTAGGCCTTGCATATTTGTTGGATATACTGAAGGGGTTAAGGCATTTAGACTTATGGATCCTGCGACACGCAAGACTTCCATAGAGAGGAGTGTTCACTTTGAGGAAAGTTCTCGTAACTTGGCCTCTACTTCTTCTCTTCCTTCAGATATTGTGGATAGTGATGATAGTGATTCAAATGATGATACTTCATCAACCTTGACTCGCAGGCTTCCACCTTCACAGGATCCAGTTACAATTGAGGATATTCCTTCTTAATCTTCTTCCACTTGACCTCGTTAGGCTCAATAGACTCTTGATTCAACAGGTTCACTTGTGGGATATCATTTAGACACTCAAAGGACAAGGCCATAGCATCAATCTTTTACACATGATTAAATTTCAATTTCTTCTAATCCACAGTCATTTAAAGAAGCTTCGGGAGTTCTTGATGTTGGCATAACTGATACAGAATGAAGTTGAGTATGTTATGATGTTGAAATTATGATATTGCTCAGTTATGATGTTGTCATTAATGTCAACTTAGTGTTTTTTAGTTGACAGTGTGCTTGTTATGCTAAATGTATGTTCAAGTGGTTGAATCTAGAGCTATAGTACGAGTTGGTGTGTGTGGTTGTACAGGAAAACTCAGTGATGTCTCTAAATGCTATATATATGGCCGCACAGGTTGATCTTATGAATGGTGTGAGTTATGATTGATTGAAGGTTGATATAAGGTTAACATGAAGAACATGATGAGGCCAGGAAGGAATGATTTGACGTTTGTGTCAACTAAGTTTGGATTTGGGTGTTGTGGCCATGACATGTTTATCTAGACTATGTTATGAGGTTATGGTTGCGACCGCATCATGATTTGATGATCAGAATGCAAATTTTCAAGTGACAGAAGGTTGTTCATCAAAGAGTTAAAGGTGTTATTTAGAACTATTAGTCAGATCCTTGACCGTTGACAATGCATCGTGTTGCAATACATAATGATGTGTTTGAGGGATCGTGGTGATGTTGTTTATTGATAAGGATTGATGAGTTGGCATGTTTATGATCAAATTTCTTGGAGGTTGTGCAAGAACATTGGAAAGTGTTTTGTGGTTTGAATTTTCTTTATCAAATTAATGTGTGATGAATCTGGTGGCCGACTTAAGTTTGTTAGCATGTGTTGTTGTTTGTTAACATGTTTTAGGGTTTTCTCATTGAGTCGAAAAAATTCTAAAATGTTTTGTAAGGCGGTTAATTGCCATAATGTACTTGTAATGTATAAATATGTAAAATGATGAAATGTAAAAGTGTAGATCATGGATGCATAGGTGCGATTGAGAGAAGATAGAACAAAGAAGATTGTTTGCATGTGTAGCAGAGATTGAACTTGAACTGGATTTGTACTAGCAAAGAGTGCTACTTCTTCATATCATTTACCTATTGATTCCTAACAGCTTCATCATGCTAAATCCCTTAACTAGGTAGATCCTAATAGGTCTGAATTATAAATGCTTTAACAAGGTGACTCTTTAATTAGGGTGTGAAATCCTTTAATCAGGTTACTCCTAATAGGGTAAAGTTCCTAACAAGGCTAGAGGCAAATCCCTTGACTGGGTGTCTCCTAACATGGTCTTGCTCTTAACCTGGCATTTTGTAAAGCTTTTAACAGGGATAATCTCTTAACTGAACGTACTTTAGAAGAGTGCATATTTGAGTGGGTACCATCCCCACAAGGGGTTTTTTTCCAATTAGGTTTCCATGAGAAAAACTTTGGTGTTATTGTGTTGCATGATTGTGGATGGTTATTTTTATTGCTTAGTTTCTCATGCAATAAATGTTTATTTATGCAAGTGGTTGAATGGTTGATGAAAAGTTTGATTTGGTAGATTATTAATTCACCCCCCCTCTCTCAGTAATCTTGGATATCTTAATACTAAAAATTGGTATCAGATCATAGGTCCTCTTTGTGATAAGCCTAACATCTTGAGGAAAAGATCCAATGATAAGGAATGAACCTCCCAAGTTCTGTAAGGTCAACTACCTGGTATGGTGTGACATAATGAAGCTATATCTAAAGGGTATGGGACCACAATACTAGATTCATGTCACAAACATGTATATCACCCCTGTTGGTACTCTCATTGTAGATTAACTGGAGGAACAACAAGAGGATACTCAAGAACATGAAGCCATTGTAAGTACCCTATTTGATATTGAATATGTTGATGCTCGTGAACTAGAGAATGCCTACAATGTCTGGAAAAAGTTAAAACTTATCTATGGAGGAGATATTCATGTGAAGAAAGCTAAGGAGGAAAATATTAGAGTAAAATATGACGACATGAAGATGGTAGAAGGAGATACTATTGCACAATATGGCCTAATAATAAAAGAAGTTTTTGGTGCTATTAGAGGTGCTAGTGGAACTATTAAGGAAGCTATTGTGGTAAGTAAAATGTTAAGAAATTTATTGTCTTTTTATGACATTAAAGTGTTTTCTATAAATGAGCCGAAAACATTTGATAATGTTACTATAGATGGACTAATCGGTAAGCTTACTACATTTGAGTTGACTAACTTTGACAATAGTATTCCAAGAGTTGAAGTTGCTTTCAAGGCATCACTGTCTAATGTACCAGTAAGGAAAGGTAAGGAAACAAGTCATGATTCTGATCATTTGTCAATTTATACTAGGGAACTTGAATTTATCATGGAAGAAGAAATGAAACAAGGAGAGCTTGAATCTCTACTAGCTAAGAGACTACCTAGAGGTACTAGTAAGTACAAAGGTAAAATTCCATTGAAATGTTTCTCATGTAATAAGATTGGACATATTACTTATAGATGTCCTAATGGTGATCAAAAGGATAAGTTAAAAATTTTTAAAGGAAAAGAGAAGAAACAATGATTTGTTGTAGTGGATGAAGGTGTTGCCGATGAAGAATCGGGAGATAATGAAGAAGAAGAGTTTGTCTTTGTTGCAGTCAAAGAAGACCCATCATAAGGAGAAAGGCACTGGTTTCTCACATAAGATAGAATGATGAATGGATTTTAGATAGTGGGTGTTCACATCACATGATCAGTGATAAGAGTAAGTTCATTAAACTTGATGAGTTTGATGGTGGTGTGGTAAGATTTGGTAATATTACACCTTGTTTGGTTAAAGGTAAAGACACTATCTCTTTGAATGGAAAGAGTAATATTGATGATGTCTATTATATGAATGGTGTAGACACCCTAAATTGGTCGACACAAATTAAATGAAATTCAAAGAAAATTCAAATCAAGCATTTGAACATCACAACATGAATTAATTGAAAATCAAAGCTATTGGATTAATTAAATTACAAAGATCAAATAATTCTGCAATTGATTTAATCAATTAATTGTATAGTTTAAATCAAATTTAATCCAACCCATTCAAGGGAACACATGGCTAAATTAAATCAATTAAATCAATTATTAAATGCATTTATTCTCACCCACCACAAAAGGACAAAAATCAATCAACCAATGAGGTGAGAGCATTTGAAGCACATGGATCAAGGAAAAATCAATTCTCCACCACTCATCTTGAGGTGCATCTTGACCATCCATTCTTGTCTCTTTGCCACAACATTTGAAACCATTAACTTGACTCAATCTTAATTAGGGTTAATTCCGTCTACCCCCTACCCTTGGAAAATCCTATAAATAGAATGCAATTCTAAGAGAAAATCACCAATTCATATCCATTCTCATTTGCATTGATACTATAGTTGATTTTTATTCCATGCTTGTCATAACTTGAGTTCTTTTAGCTTTGTTCTTGCATCTTTAGTTTAAATTTGCATCATAATCCATCATGTTTTAGCTTAATTTGCTTATCATGTAGCTTAAATATTCAAATTATCATTCAGAGGGGGCATACGATCATGACAATAGGGAATAAATTTCATCAAATCATCAGTGCAATTTTATCAAATCACCAGTGGGGCATCAAAAAAATAAAAATTAATCTTTATCACGGAATCACATTGAGGTTTTATCATCAATATCAAATCAGAGTTAATCAAATCAAGATCATCAAATCAACATCAATTAGTGGATCCAACATCAAATCGAAATAAGGCATCAGTTAATCAGTAAATGAAACATCAGTGATTCTTTGAATCAATGTGCTTCAGACATTGATTCAAAGAGGGGCATTTGTAGACACCCTAAATTGGTCAAGACAAATTAAATGCAATTCAAAGCAAATTCAAATAAAGAATTTGAACATCACAACATGAATTAATTGAAAATCAAAGCTATTGGATTAATTAAATTACAAAGATCAAATAATTATGCAATTGATTTAATCAATTAATTATATAGTTTAAATCAAATTTAATCCAACCCATTCAAGGGAACACATGGCTAAATTAAATCAATTGTTAAATGCATTTATTCTCACCCTCCACAAAAGGACAAAAAACAATCAACAAATGATGTGAGAGCATTTGAAGCACATGGATCAAGGACAAATCAATCCTCCACCACTCATCTTGAGGTGCATCTGACCATCCATTCTTGTCTCTTTGTCCCAACATTTGAAACCATTAACTCAATCAACCAATGAGGTGAGAGCATTTGAAGCACATGGATCAAGGACAAATCAATTCTCCACCACTCATCTTGAGGTGCATCTTGACCATCCATTATTGTCTCTTTGTCCCAACATTTGAAACCATTAACTTGACTCAATCTTAATCAAGGTTAATTCACTCTACCCCCTACCCTTCAAAAATCCTATAAATAGGATTCAATTTTAAGAGAAAATCACTAATTCACATTCATTCTCATTTGCATTGATACTATAGTTGATTTTTCTTCCATGCTTAGCATAGCTTGAGTTCTTTTAGCTTTGTTCTTGCATCTTTAGTTTAAATTTGCATCATAATTCATCATGTTTAGCTTAATTTGCTTATCATGTAGCTTAAATATTCAAATTATCATTCTACAATTATGATGCAGAGGAAAGAGTGGATGGACAATAACTTAGTCAAATAGGTTTTGTTAAAGGCTTAAATCTCCTTGTTCCTTCTAAGTGTTCCAAAGGCACCTCAAGACTACTATAGGCAAAAACTCAACCCCACACTTGATGATGAATCCCAAGGTTTGAAAACACCTACTACCACCTATAGTGATGAGAATCAACAGATCCCAAATTTTCAATTACTCACATTGTATCCAAACCTAATTTTGCTCCTTCATTAGGCCTACTAACCCTCACCTATCATTTTTTCTTAGTTTTATTCCAAACTTCCCAAACTCAATAGATATTCAAAAACCCTTTACTGATACTCATAACATATCCCAAAACCAACTGTGGTTGCTTTTGACAAACTATACGAAAATTGGCAATTTGACTGGTTTTAAGGGTAATTTAGCCCACTTTTACAAAGGAATTACCCTTTATATCTACTGCCCCAACACCCCACTTTTCACAAAGTCTCTGAATGGTCTAAAACAAAGGATTATCTAATATTTTGGTCAATATCAAATCTCCCTATGGGGTTTCTACCAATCCCTCATCAACTTGCATCAAAACTAGGGCCTTCTTGTTTGAACCCTTCCTCTCACTTCCAGACATCAACCAAAGGACATACACCATGTATTCCATTTATAATTTGATTTTTTTACATAAATCATACCCTCCTTAAGTTGTATCTCCTACTACAATACTTGTGGCAGTTATTTTGTGTCCTTACCCTGCACTTTCCAACTGTGTACACCAAATGTTGTCAACTCTCTTGCATATATAATGTTAGTGTAGACACCTAAATCTGATTACATTATTAATTAATCTTATTTAGTTCTTACCTAGGGCATTGACAATTAAATATCTTATATTTATTTAGTCCATGATATCCCCCTAGTTAAATAATTCAATTAATTAACTATAATCCAATCAATTATCTAAATGACAACCCATAGTCTAATAATTAATTAAATTCCCCTTCTTATATTAATTTAAACAAAAATACTTTAGCTATTTAAATTAATTTATAAACCCCTTTTCCTCCAGTTTTGAATTAAATAATACATTTAATTCAATTTGAGCACATGGCTCCTAACTTTAACCCCTAACCTAACCTATCCCAATCACCTAACCCATGGTTCTAAATCAACCCAATCCCTTCATACCTATTAACCCCTCTTAATTAGTTAATTAACTTTGATTAACTAATTAACCCCTCCACTCATTCTCTCTCCTCTCATCACATCCTCCTAATTCTCCCACTTTCCCTTTAATCATCCCTAAGCCAAGCCTAATCACTCCCTAAACATTTGCACAATCATAATCCAAAGATTAAGGAATCCTAACCCTCACCCAAGTCAACCTTCATGTCACATCCCTCAAATCCACAACCATATGCATTTAAGTCTTCCTTAAATTCTCTTACATTCCTCTTACAAACTTCATCCATCTCTTACATCTTTGTCCCCTCTCACATCTCCCAAAATGGTCACATTCCCCCATTCTTCCAATCCTCTCTCCTTGTGACACTTGTCACAATGGGAAGCATTTGAGAAAGAACAATCAATGTGCTCTCTCTCAAATGCATCTCCACCCTTCCTCAAATTTGCATCTCAACCATCTATTCAACACTCCTCTTGCCTATAAATTGAACCCTCTTCCCTTCACAAATGTTCCACCATCAAAGCAAAGTTATAATGCCATTTTGAGAGCCAAAAATCGTCAACATATCCTTTAATGTCAAAATCCTTTCAAAATTATTGAAGCTTGCACTAGTACATTTGACCTCATTTTTCTACCAAAATTATCAACCATTAATTAAAAAGGTTTAGGTTGGTCAGATTATAGAAGGAAAAAATTGTTTTTTTTTAATCCATGCCCGTGTTGGTCAAAATTTTGACCAATACCATGTCAGTCAAAATATCGACAAACACGGGCATATAACTTTAAAAAAAAGATTTCAATTCTCATTTCATTTTTACGGGCAAATTATATGAAGTGTTGCAGCGTGCGAAGGAGGACTGCAACGCGTGAAGGATTTCCATCTTCTAAGCTACACACCAAGGGATATAGGAACGAAGTTTATTCTAGATCATGAAGAGCCAGCCCTACGCTAGCAGCATATCCAACACCCGAGGTTAATAGCATATTCCATCTTTTTATGTTATCAACATGTTAATGAATAGAGGGATTTAATAACCCTGTTAATCTATTTGGCATATGTGGCTGTAAGATTCATTATGTATCTACAACATCAGGTATGTGGTTGAATAGTCTGTATGTTGCGTGTTATGAAACCAATAGAAGCATTAACGTCTCATTTTAAATCCCTTCGATGCATTCACAGTTAGCTGCCATTTAATTAACTGGTCTTCATCTTACACAGTCGGTGTGGAATAAACAAATACCTTTGACTGTTGCCATCACATGATTAAATCCAT
>MU226436.1:3103813-3121629 GCA_018584345.1 Thuja plicata
TATATATGTATATGTATATGTATATGTAGATGTATATGTATATGTATATATATATATATTCTCTTTTATCTGTATATATATGTATATATATATATATTTACTTTCTAGCATATATAATTGGAATTATATTCTTTTATATACATTTATATATTCTTTGGAATATATTTATAATAATATTTATATTTATATATATATAAAAGAATATATTCACAATTATATATGCAACTTTTTGTAATTGTTCGAGTAACAGTTTATTTTCACATTTTTATTTACTATTTATTTATTAGATTGTTTGATATATTTATATACCTATTTTTGTTTTTTTTCCCTTTATTCTTTTCTTTTCTTAGGTGCTTATGTGCTCGCTTGCTTTGATTTATATGCTTGCTTTGTCTTTCCCTTTCTCTTCCTTTTTATTTTTTAGTCTTGAGGCCTCTCTTCTTTCAGTTTCTCTAAGCTCTCTCATCTTTTTTTTTCCCTCTTTGTTTATTATTTTCCATCACATCACTTTGTCACTTGTGCCCTTGAACCTCTTTCCTTCCACCTCTTCCCCTCTTTTAACTTGTTTAGGTCTGCAACTTTATTCATTTTTCCTTGTGCTCTCTTATTGCTCATCCTGATGATGGATCACGGAGTGTGATTCGAAACGTCAATGCAAAAATTCATAACACAATCAAATCCAAAAATTGTTAATTTGTTACTGTCATGGATTGTGGAAATCTCTTCTCTTTGACTTAGATGATTAATTATCAATTTGGAAAGAATGAGTTCTTGGTGTGTTTTAAGGAGTGTTTTTCAACACTTCCTTAGATCTATTTTCATTTTATTGGAAATCCTTGGTAAAATAAGTGACCTACTATAAGTGGCTTATATCTATATCCTCTCCCCTTGCCTTCATGGACCTTGGGTGATCAGAAAGGTTAAGTTGCTTATTTTACTTCTAGTGAGGCCTATCTAGAGGGTGTGTTTCCCATTTAGAGAATGACCTCAAACCGATAATCCCTTCGATCGGTATAGAAATAAGACACTAAAAAAAGGCTTGTTTTACATACCACCAAGCTTGGGCAATGCATGTTTATGGTATTCTATACTAGGTGAAGTATCCCTAGCATATCGACATGGTCAACTAGGCTCATAAGTGAGTCATGTGCATACAAACCGATTGGGGGGACGCCACAAAATCATACTAGAAGCCATTAAAAATAGAAACCTACTTGTTTCACCTCTGAAAGCTTGATAATATTTGTGTAAGGAGGATAGTAACCTCCCCAAGACACTCACACATTCATGCCACCTTGAGCATTTGGAGTCAGATAATATGACATCATGACTAGAGCCATTGCATACTTGGTGATGGTCGTATTCTGATTAGCTCTCGTGTATGTGCCTACGTTTGCGAGCATAGATTTTAGAAGTTAAGCAGATTCTTTAGGGTATAAATTGCTTGTGCATGTCTTCAATGTTACAAAACCTATGAAAAATACTTTTAAAACATACACATTCGAAGGTCCGATTATTTTTCCAAAGAGATCAAATCTGTGTTATTCTTCCAAGGTTGCTTTGTCCGTTGCGAGACTGCTTGATCACTTGTCCCAAAACATAGTCAGTGTTCCAAAAGCAATCAAGGTAAAATTAATGTAGTCACTTCCTAGTTCCAAAGATCCCAACTTTGCCATTATTATCAAAACTGTGCACATGTCTGATTCGGGGAAACACAAGAAAGTAAAAGTCCAACTACCCCACATATACAAAGAGCAGAAGGCAACCAATCGAGAGGCCAAGAAGTACCAACATATTGTGAAATCTATCCAACAAGAAATCTAAGAATGTGAGAAATATGACAAGATCATCTTCAACAACAAACTTGCAAACTTTATGATCAAATATCATTTGATTCGCGCCTTTGTTAACTTTGAGGGCTACGACTAGTAACCACATTGCAAATCTATCCTTTTACTCTTCTATATCCCAAAGGATTTCATCTCCATCATTTCATTTTAGAAACACCCTAGGTCATACCTTTAGGTAAGCTTTACACAATCTAATCAAAACCACAAATCCAAATCCAAATCCTTAATCCAAGAAAAATTCAAAATTAAAAAATATCCCATACTTGGTGAAACTTCCATATGAGTTGTGTAGAACCTATATCTTAATAAAATCCATCCCTCATCTTGTGGCCCCATCAACTTGATCCAAAGGTTGGTTTGCATTGACAAAGAATCCTATCATCTGAAAGACCACAAGTCTGTCTTAGGTTGACAAAATCACATCCATTCAAACCTACACTAGGAACAACATCTCTTTATCTTTTTACTCCAAGTCATCCTTCTAAGTCTTTAGGACATCCCCATCATTTTTGATCATCATCCTTGGGTAGCACTTGCATATCTGATCCCAAGTCTTGATCCTCATCATCCTTAAAGAATCTTAGGAACATTTGCACACCCATCCTTAGTCCCTAAGTCTCATCCTACATCATTCACCCTAGGACACATTTCATACCACCTGAAACTCATTCCAAGAAGAGAAAGGATATGGACTCCAATCTTTCCACTAACTCGTCCAACCCAACAATGGATCCAAACAATTCCATGGTTTCTTTTGACCCTCAACACCAAGTGCAAGTTTAACACGTATGGGTCGATCCCACATAGGACCCTACCATCAGTTCCATGGAAGATTTTATGAATCATCCCAAACACACACACACATTGTTAGTGCCATCATAGGCCACGATAGCACAACCATACTCGCTAATTATTAGCATGAGGGTATACCCCTTCCATCAGGACTCTGAATGCCTCATATATCACGTCCCATACATATCCCAACTAGCATGTTTCAATCGGTAGTGGAAGAAATTATCAATCCAAGCCAAATAACATCCTAAATCACTTCGCTCATCCCTCACTTACTCCAACCAACCATTACCCAACCTATAGTGCATATTGTAGCATGACCAGCTCCCTTTTCAATTATGGGAGCTTCATCCTCCAATCCTCCTCCACCTCTAACATCTCAACCAATCCAACACATCGCTACTAAAGCTGCACAACCCATGAATAACCCATCATCTCCTGTCCATCTCATTGCCTCCCAACCGATCTCTACTCAACCAATCATCTCACAACCACCCATTACGTTAACCTTAGTTTCTTCCATAGCAACATCATTACCTCTTCTCGGTCCTCCTCCACAACAACAACAACAACCACAATTCACTACTGACATGCCGCCCACGGGATCCTTCAACCAACCCCTATTCTCTCAAGGTCCCACATTTCATGCACATCCAATAGTACCACCTCAGAATGATCCAATACCCCAACTCAACATCCAAGCATAGCTTCACACATCCACTTCACAACCAACTTCCCAAGTTCCCCAGACCTCACAAGCCATCACATCCTCCGCCTGACACTATTCCCAAGTAGCTTTGCAAGACCTAGGGGTCCGTACACAATCACATATTACCAATCCTCCTACCTCCCAAGCGTAGTCACAATTCTTAAATCCCTTTTCTCAGCAGGCACAACCTTAACAACCCACATTCACCAACTACTTGGTCATGCCACCATCTACAACAACACAAACTATTCCATCTCCCCAACAACCAAGTGCTTCCAAAAGAGTCAACCTTATCATCAACCCGCATAATACCTATCCATCTTACGGTGCTTCTAACACCCAACCAAATAACATAGGCCAATCATACACTCATTGAACCTACCAGGCACAACAACCAACACAACCCATATATCAATAGCTAGCACAACCTACCTATCAACAACCTTTGCAATCATATTCAACTCTACCCTCATTTCCTCAACAACACTATGCCCAGCCACAACAAACAATACTTCCTTCACAACCTACTTATGTGGTTGGACAATCCCCCTACTATACAACACAATATCCCATGCAAATCCTCCATACTCCCTAGCTCCATTTGACCCCTATTAGGCACCTAGCTCCAACATACTGGGGGCACCTACTCCACCACCTGTCAATTCACAGTCGGAATAAATGAAGAACACTCTCAAAGAGCTCCATGTAGGGACCAAAAGAAAAACCTTCAAATCCAAGGAGGTATGTCCCTATCCATTCAACCACTCCATCACAACACTCCCCTTCCCCAAACACTTTGAGACTCCTAAATTTGACAAATATTGGGGAAGGGAGATCTTGTCAGCCATATTAAAGAGTTCTACCTAGATTTCCAAGAAATTGCATTAAAAAATAACTATATAATGCACCTCTTCCCAAAGAGCCTAGGAGGAACCACCTTTGAATGGTTCTATAAAATCCCTTACGACATAGTCTCCACATTTGCAGAACTATCTGAGAAATTTTTAGCCTAATTTGTGCACAACATCAAGAGTGAACTATCTCTCTTGGACCTGTGTAGCTCCAAATAGAAAGGTTGGGAAAGCTTGGCGGATTATTTTCAGAGATTATAGGGGCTCACCACAAGACTGTCATACCAACCCCATGAAAAGAATGCAACAAAGATATTTATAGATAATTTGCATCCCAGGATATCCCACCATATGCGTATGAACTGCCTGCAAACTTATCAAGAGATCCAAAAAAAGGGAATGGACCTCGAAGGGGGATCTCTTGGATGATGGTACCATCAAGCATTATAAAAAAACCCAACACAACAGAACCAACAATAATCAATCCCATTATTGGAACAAGAACAAGAGTGTTGTAACTAATGGTGCCACATATACCAAACATGTTCAAATTGTTGTAGTCGGTCCTAAAGCACCCACACCAACATATTAGCAGCCCACACCAGCATATCAACAACCCACACTAGCATATCAACAAACCACACCAACCTAACCCACTTCCTGGGATGAGTTATCAGCCAAACCACCAACCCCCAGCAAATCAAACAAATTCCATATCAATCCTGTATGGACAACCCAAACCACTAGCCCAAAATATGTAGAAACGCATGTTCAACCCTTTAGGTGAAGCCATAAATGTCATCTTCCACAGAATGGCTAAGGCCAATCTGATTGTATACCTACAGACCCAACCTTTCGATGAGTCTACTCCCAAGTCAACATGGTATAAAGACAATGAGTACTATGACTATCACTGTGTTAAGAGACACACCATCGTAAAGTGCATAAAACAGAAGCACTACATCTAGGACCTCATCGACCATAAAGAGATCTAGTGGATTCTCCTATCCAACCTTCGCCAAACACCAACCTGCAAATCTACCAAAATGTGTTTCCTAGACACAACTCTGGTAAAGGACCTGCCAACCCTGCTCCTCCCTTGAACCAAGGGAAGAGAAAGCATGGAGATCATGCTGATAGTAAAGACTATACCACTACATACATCAACTATGATAAGTTCATCTATTGCATCTCCCAAGTTAAACCCTTGGTTAACATAATCCATGTTAAAGGCGCAAATAGATAGTACACAATCACCACACATCGAGGCATGATATATGTCATAGGTGATAATGCTTCTCCCTCTTCCAGGGCACAATATAATCTCTTGGAACACTTGGGGAATACCCCTGCCCAAATTTCCATCCTAGATCTCCTCCGCACTTCACCCATCCACCAATAAATCCTCAACAAAGCCCTACAAGAATCACATGTACCCAACAACATTGACCCTACCCAATTCCATAACCTCATAGGCCATCTATCAATATCTTGTGGAATCTCTTTCAAACCAGCAGATATGCCATCCGTCAAACTCAACCACAATCTCCCTCTCCACATCGTTGTCATGGTTAACGATTTTGCCATCAATCGGGCATGATAGATAATGGTTCAACCCTCAATTTATGCACATTAAAATTCATGAAACAAGTGGGGTATACTGAGGAAGACATAATGAATGATTTTATTACCATCAAAGCTTATGACAATCTGGAACACACATATGAAGGCATCATCTTATTGCCCATCTAGGTGGGCCTAGCAGTACAAAATACAATCCACCAATTTTTTGATCTTGACCTCCCCTTCAACATCCTCCTCAAATGCCCCTGGATTCACTCCATGTAGGTCATTCCTTCCACCTTCCATCAGTGTATTGAATTCCCATACAATGCCACTGAAATCACCATCCGCGTAGATCCCCAACCCTTCACATATTGTCGTGCATTGGAAACTTCATTCCCTCACTCAAATCATTATCTTGGGATTGACATTGGTACCTCTGTGTCTAGTTCTTCCAAATCCCACTCCAATCAAGAAACTATTCTCTCATCCACTCTCTCCACTGTCAAGATCAAGAACAAAGGTTGCATCGAATATAGCCTATCAGACACATTTGCAGTTGGGGCCCTGCCTATGGACCAAAACACACGAGGGTGCCCATCCCAACAAGAAACATCAGAACTGCATGAACTGAAATCAATAGTGATGGGCTCATTTGTATCCCACAACATCTTAAACAGTTGGGAAATGGAACCTGCCATCAATAGATGGTTATATTGGGATCCTCAAGATCCTGATGAAAAGCTCCTCGGTTATTTTAAAAACAAATAACCACACTCCCACAAGCTAGAAATAGAAAGATGGAACTACTAAGGAGGCAACTTGGGCTATGAATAAGGTGGTATGAAGGTTCCCATTAAGCCTCCCCACTTACTAGGAATTCATGGATTGGGATTTGGCCTAGACACGACCAGGGACACCAATTTGAATGACTATACTTACTATAATCCCCTAGGAAAAATTGTTGAGATCGAAGACATCCCCAAAGAGGAAGTTAATAAATCTTATGATGATATCTTTGATGATGAAACCTTCCTGGGAAATTTTGTCCTTTGCCAACTCTCCATAAATTTCATTAACCTACCTCTTGTCCACCCCAAACTCAAAGACTGGGACCAACCAAGAGTCATACATATCGATGAGTTCCAAAGTGAGGATGCAGTCCTGAGATTCATGGGGGTAGTAGAACAACAACCTGACTGGAGGCATGATTCGGTACACATCTAAAAAATAGACCCAAAGGAATATATTGGGGAAGAGGAGGTCTATAGCTGTAAAAGCAAAGATGAAAATGAAAAGAAAAAAAGAAAAAAATGGATCTATTAGTGAAAACCCTTCCAGGGCACTATCTGATCACAAAAATGTAAAAATAAAAGGCGCATTAGCTAGTGAAAACCTCTCTAAGTCGCCAGAGGATGAACATCCTCCTCTTCCTCTCATCCATGATTACATGCCTAAGAAGTCATCCATTCTTATAGAAGAAACTAAACCTATCAACCTGCGTATTAAAGAAAATCCCAGAATCACTTACATCACAACATCGTTATCAGAAGCCAAAGAAATAACACTCATTTCTCTCCTTTGAGAATATATAGTCAAATTTGCATGGTCGTATTCTCACATGACTAGATTAGACCTAGGTTTAGTTGTGTATCATCTGGTAGTAGACCCGAATATCAACCCTATTAAACACAAGTTTCGAAAGATGCATCCTAAAGTGGCACTATTAGTCAAGCCAAAATTAGAAAAAATCCAAGCTAAGACCATCTGAGCCATTGATTACTCTGAGTGGATCTCCAACATGGTGCATGTACCCAAGCCAGAAAAATCAATCAGAATATGCAAATATTTTCAGGATCTCAATAAGACATGCTCCAAGGATGATTTCCCCTTTCCGAATATTGATATGATAGTAGCCCTCACCATTGGACATGAGTTTTTGTCACTCATGGATGGTTTCTCTAGATATAATCAAATTTGTATATAAGAAGAAGATCAACACAAGACAACATTTAAAATCCCCTAGGGCACATTTTGTTACAATATGATGCCATTTGGTTTAAAGAATGCAGGGGAAACCTATCAGAGATCCATGATCATTATCTTTCATGACATGATCCACAAGATCCTTGAAGACTATGTGGATGATATTATGGCCAAATAAAAAACAAGAGAAGATCACCTGAATGTACTAGAATGCATATTTGATCAGCTCAATCACTATGGCCTAATGATCAACCCAAAGAAATGGATTTTTGGGGTTACATATGGAAAACTCCTGGGCTTCATTTTTGTATAGATGGAAAATGGATCCACACCCTATAGTTAGGAGAGGAAGAATACCAATATTTATCCTCTAATGAGATCCAATTAACACAAAGGTAAGTGTTAATTCATGATCTATACAAAGGAGATAAATGGCTTGGGTTAACTTCTCCCTCACCTCTTTAAAGAGAGGGTTTAGGGAAGAGCACTTGAAAATATTTGAAAGGTAAATCTAGAAGACTAATATTGAAATGAAGAAATAAAAGTAAATACCTCTGAAAAATAACCTGCTAAAAACCCTATTAAACGATCTCAGAAACTGTTGATTTTCGTGATCCTGAACCGAAACTATGAGATCTACAAAACCCAGAAACATTTTTCTTTTTTTGAGAAATTTTGATTTTGACCCAAAAATGAATGTCACCTTTGACCCAAAAATTCTGATTCTGACCCAGAAAGTCTAATTATAACCCAGAACAGAATGTCGATTTTGACCTAGAAATGAATGTCACCTTTGACCCAAAAAGTCTGACCCTGACCTGCACAATCTGATGAAAAATCTATTTCTAGATCCTGACAATTGGTCGAAAAGGGTATCCGGATCTGCACTCCAATTCATTATTCCAAACCTATCCCTGCGAAAAAAAGGGTTTGTTTTTTGGGGGAAGGGGTTTGCCTTGGTCAAACCCTGGTTTTGGAATTAACCTTATAACTGAATTGAAATTACATAGATAAACAAAGTAAATGAACAAATTCACCTTGCTTGTATAGAAACCTTTGTGGTAGATTTGAATCTGTGGATCCACAAGTATGTATGCACCAAATGGATATAGAATGTAGAATATCGAATGTCTCAAATCAATTGCTTGTAGATCTTCAACACCAATCTTGAATGGATCTTTGAATAGGAAGATGCTTGCATGGATGTGGATGGAGAAATCTTCAACAAGAGAGATCCATAGAGCTTTGAATC
The DNA here is from genome assembly GCA_018584345.1 of Thuja plicata. Classification (NCBI taxonomy): domain Eukaryota; kingdom Viridiplantae; phylum Streptophyta; class Pinopsida; order Cupressales; family Cupressaceae; genus Thuja; species Thuja plicata. The sequence goes on from MU226436.1 coordinate 3,112,817, forward strand.
CTTCAATGGCTACCAATACATCTCCTTGATGAATTGGATGCTTGAATGCTTGAATTCTTAAATTCTTGAGAGTAGATGCTTGCTTCAATAGATCATGCATAGAGTTGTCTTTTTCAAGTCTTAGATGGTTAGAGAAAATGAGAGGAGAAAGCTTCCTTATATACAAATCTAGGGCACAATATTCTAGAGAGGCCTACATAGGAGAATTAAATTCCCATTAGACCTATACCCCTATAAGTGGACCTATATTAAATATAATTTCAAGAGTCATTGCCTCGAAGACCGAAACAATCGACTCGGAAGCGGGAATTAAATCTTTTCGAAGCCCGACATCTAGAAAATTTGGGATCCTAAAATTTGGACCCTAGGTCAAGGTCGAGGTCAACCTTGACCTAGGTTGGGGTCAAGGTTGACCATGACCTAGAAGGTCGACCTTGACCCTGAGGTCAAGAATCTCAGAATCACAAAGCATAATGCCAGAAAAGGTAGGAGAAAAGTGGAAAATAAGGCAGAATCAGGGGGAAAAAGCATATCCAAGTCAAAGAACCATTCAAGGTGCTTGACATGACCCAAAACCACTTACTCAGAGGGCTAAACCAGTCCTAAATGAAAGTGCTTGCATTTTTTGATGATACAATTGTATCAAGAAGAGGCATAGAAATTCATCTGAAGACAGTAATGGCTATCATAGAAATGCCCCCACTGAGAACACTCAAACAACTGCACAGTCTTCAAGGAAAGCTGCAATCTGTGTGTCACTTCATCTCTCAGCTTGTAGACAAGTGTCATCCATTCACTCACTTTCTACAAAAAGATACCAATTTTAAATTAGATACTTTATGTCATAAAATCTTTGAGTAAATCTTTGAGTATATAGAAAATCCACCCATTTTGGTATCACCAACACCAGGGAGGCCACTCATTTTGTACATCTCTGCCACTACTACAACACTAGGGGAACTTCTTGCTCAACTTGACGATAATGGAAAGGAAAGGGCCCTCTACTATATCAGTCACACACTAGTGGGTTATGAGCTCAACTTTTCACCCATGGAAAAATCATGTATGGCAGTGGTTTTCACCACTCAAAAACTCTGTCACTATATGCTCAGTCATATGGTAAGGCTCATCTCCAAGGTAGACCCTCTTAAATACCTACTATCCAAAACCACTCTCTCAGGCCACATAGAAAAGTGGGTGATTCTATTAAGTGAATTTGACATCCAGTTTGTAGACAAAAAAGTAATCAAAGGACATGTTATCGTGGATCAGTTAGCAAAAGCACCATTAATTGATGTTTATCCCTTGGTCATGGATTTCCCTGATGAGCATCTTTGTATGGTTGAGGAATAGCCAACCTGGAAGCTTTACTTTAACAAATCCTACACAACCCACGGTTCAGGGGAAAGAATACTCTTTGTCACCCCTCAAGTTGACTACATCCCCCAAATCATTCAAATTGGGATTCCCCTGTACAAATAACATCACAGAGTATGAGGCACTGATCACTGGGCTCAGAATGACAATCAAATGGAATATCATGAAAATACATGTATTTGGAGACTCACAACTCATCATTAAACAAGTTCTAGATGAGTTTCAAACAAAGGATGACAAATTATTACCTTATAAAGAGATGGTCGATAAACTAAAAGAACACTTCCTAAACTTACAAATCACCCAAGTGCCCAGATTACAGAATGAAGATACATATGTCATGGCCACTATTGGCTCCCTCCTAGAGATTCCTCAGGATGCAACACAATATGAATTCTTGGTCGAGAAACTTCACACACCCGCTTACAAAAATATCAATTCTGAAATGATATGTGCCTTGGTTGGTCCCAAGTCCCCATGGTACCATGACATCCATGCATATCTAAAGAATGGTATCATATCCCCCATCTCACAAACACCCAATTCCAGAACCTCATTCATAGAGCATCTTGTTACACCCTCATAGCCAATACCCTATATCCTCGAGGTTATCATAACATTCTCTCTAGGTGTTTAAACGCAAATGAGGCCACCTAGGCTTTATAGGAAGTACATACTAGGATCTGTGGTGCCCACACAAGTGGCGTAGTATTAGCCAAAAAAATTCTAAGATAAGGATACTATTGGCTTACGATGGAACATGATGCCTATGAATTTGTAAATAAATTCTTGTCCTATCAACAACACGCTAATCTGATTCATGCTCTGGCACAAGATCTGCATCCCATTGTGCCTCTATGGTTGTTCTCTTATTAGGGTTTTGGTCCCGTTGGTAAGATCACCCCCTTATCCTAAGAGGGACGCAAGTACATCATCATAGCCACATAAATTTTCACAAAGTGGGTTGAAGCAATTTTGCTCACCCTTATGACAGGTATCTAGATCTCTAAATTCATCCTTTATCATATCATCTACCGCTTCGGCATCAATTCCACCCTCTTCATAGATCATAGTACGTCATTTGAGAACCAACATTTACAAGATATGTGTGCACGACTCCATATCCATCATCACTTATCCAATCCATATTTTCCACAAGGTAACGACCAAGCTGAGGCAACTAATAAAACCCTCCTCAAAATCCTCAAAAAGGTTGTCAATGGTACTGGTCATGATTGGAACCTCCAAATCAATCCTTCCCTCTGGGAATACCACACTTCCTACTACAGTCCCATAGGCACCACTCCTTACTCGCTTGTCTATGGTGCTGAATTCATCTTACCAATTGAGGTCGAACTTCCATCATTGCGTGTGTCACTCAAGAACTTGATTATAGATGAAGACTACCGCGTGGCACAAATTATGCAATTGGACCCGTTAGATGAGAACTGCCAACAAGCCTACAATCACCTTGTGGTCTACTAGAACAAGATTAAAAGAAATTATAATAAGAGAATCTTCCCACAACACTTTCAGGTGGGGGATCTAGTCCTCAAAGAGAATTAGAAGGTAGGCATAGATTGAGAAAAGAAGGGTAAGTTTGAGGTTACCTGGTTAGGTCCTTATGTCGTCACAAAAAAAATTTGGGTCAGGGGAATATCGATTATCAACTCCAAAAGGAGAACCTTTGAATGATCCCATCAACATCATTCACCTCAAAAGGTTCTATGCCTAATCTGTGCAGTATACCCCACTTATCTGAAAAAATCCATAAAAATTATAAAAAGTCCTAAAAAAATCATTGCAAAACTTGGTAAATAGGCACCTAGATGATAATAATTAAAAATAAAAATAAAAATAAAAAAAGAAAAGAAAAATATAAAAAACATAAAGAGAAATAAATCGTCCAATGGTGAAAACTTGGGAATCAGGACCTTGGACAAGTATGTGTGGTGAAAACCTGGCAAACATGTGTCACACATAGTGGGCTGTATCATTATCTATCAAACTCTCATCTCCCTCTGTCTCATCCATCACATCTTTCTCACCCTAATCACGTCCCCATAATAGAGCCTATATTTTGTGGGTATTTTAGTATCACATGCACCAGTTACAAAATTTACTCCTATCCCAATCTCTAAGCTTTTGTACATATCTCTTGTATATAATCTCTTGTTCTTGTTGTCCATATGTTTCCTATCCAAATCCCTGAGCTTTGCACATCACTTTTGTACATACGTCATCCAGGTTGGTCTCGCCTGAAGCATTAGGTTAGTCTTTTAGGTCCACTTGTACATATCCTACATCTTAAGTCAGTTGTCTTGCAGAAAGTGATCCAAATTCTTTATTCCCCTGATTCCCATGTTTCAACAAGTTCCTTTTGAGAAACTCTTGATCCAGTGATTGTCCTTGATCCGTGTTTTTCTATCTCAGTGTAACTCTCTAATCTCACCCATTAGCAGGTCCTTACAAGATGTATCCTTCCTCATGTCTTACCTAAATCTTAGCAGTCCTCCATATCATTTGATCTCTATGGAAAAAGGCATTTATGGATAATTGTTTTTGGTCTTGAATTTTGATTTTGGATTCTTGGTTATCATTCCTAGCTCTCTAGGTTGTCATACTCAAAGTTTCCATGATCCTTTATATTATGGTATGACGTGAATGGATGCACCCAGGACAAGGTCATGATCTCTTTTTATGCCTATGATTCAGTCGGATGACCCTTGTATGCATGTGATCCTTTCGTGATTACATGGTGCACTAGGGAACTGTCATTTGTTTGTGGGTTACCCATCAACATTTCCACCTTGAATCTCTCGGGACTCATGTGTGATGCCTAGGCAACCTTTACATCCCTATCATGTCAGTCTTGTGCAATATTGGTGAAAAATCCTTGCGTTCCTAGTAACCTTGGAAGGTCTCTAGAATTGCTATATCAAACTAAGTACTCAAACTACATGGTGGTATTCCATCTTGGAATACCCCATGGTCAATCTCCAAGAAATTTCCCTCTACCATATCCCTAGCAAAATCCTATCAGTATCCTAAAGCAATCCCATCCAAATCCTCAACAATCCTAACAATCCAAGATAAATCCCATCCAAGAAAATTCCCCCCAAACTGCTCCAATCCTAAACATCCACAACCTTGTCCGGATGCAAACTTGAATCACCCCCATCACCTATCCTTCCTAGAAGATGTGGATTTTGATTATAAAAATGTTTACCCCCATCCCCCTACCCCCATTCACCTCTCACAACAAGGATATAGTTGAGTCGTTATATTTTTCATGTACCCATCCCACCTACGCATTTGGTCTCATGTCCCAATTGCTTTCATTTTTAGTTTGCATTCATTTTTAGTTTTCCTTCATGTTAGTTTGCTTTCATTTTAGTTTGCATTCACTTTTAGTTTGCATTCATTTTTTAGTTTGCATTCATTTTTAGTATGCATTCATTTTTTAAATTGTCTTCATTTGTTAGATATAAGCTAGCATATAAATTACATCATCATATAAGTTAACATCACCACATATAAGTCAGCATCATAAATAGCATCATAAAATCATCACATGCATCCCACACACACACACACACACACATGCATAAAACATTAAAGCACACAAAAGCACACCACATCCACCCTTCATCCACACATGTCAATAATCACATCATGCGTTGCATACATCTCATGATCACATACAAGCATCCACCCTACAAAAAAAGTGTCATCATATCATATAAAAAAACCCATCTTGCATCACCCATGTGTCAGTCAATCATAAAGCATCATGCATCCATAAGAGAAAACACTAAAAGACCATATACCACATAAATACTACCACAACTCTGCATCATATGTATATATAAAGTCTCACATAACACATCCATACTATCATGAAAGAATAAGAGTCTCAAATGTCCATCATCACATCATAAATGTCTCATATAAGTACAAAACTGGGCTATGTGCCCCAAAAATTACTGCATCATGACACATATCACTACCCCTCAGGTCCCCCTATGGGAGGCTGAGCCCTTTGATCTAGCATCAGGGTGTCTTGAGACCTATAACTAGCCTATCTCCTTGGGTACCTGTACCTATATCCTACCTCTCCCTCAAGGCCCTTGTGTTTGCACTCTCTGCATCCTATATCTAAACTGGACCCTTGACTGACTGTCTATGACTCTAAGTATGCCTGGGTCAGTGGCTATCTCCCTATCCCTTTGTGTTATGAGATAATCCTCCCACCTACCTACTACCCCTTGTCTGTCAGCCAGGCCCTCCTCCTAACATCATCAACCCCCCTATCGACATGTACGAATCTCACCTATCTCTTGGAATGACTGCATGATACATCATCTGATACCAACCCACTTGCTTCCTCTTCGTAACCAGGTCTCTACTCAACCCCACAACCATGACCATATCACTACCTTCCCCATTGTCTAATGCCAACTTTTCCCTCAATCCTCTAACATTGTGCAATAGGTCATCCCTCTCCCTTTGCATCCTATCCCTCTTTTCCTTGTATGCGTCTCTCTCCCAGAGATACGTATCCCTTTCCTCTAGCACTATGAAACCCTCCATCCTCATCTCTCTCCCCCCTAACCTCCCTCAGCTGCTATGTCAGCTCAGTCACCTGTGCCCTCAAATTTGTCACCTATATTTGGGCATGATCTTGCTATTGGGTCAAGGCATCTCTCTCCTACCTAAGTCTGACTGTCTCCTACCTGAGCATGTCCCTCTCTTGACTAAGCATATCTCGCTTAGTCTGTATCCTATCTCTCACCCTAGGTATCTCTTAACTACTGGGTAGTGGATTAATGCATCAAATGGAGTGATCTAAACTTCTCCACGAGTGAATCTCCCATCCTGCCTAAGGAGGATCCCCCTTGTTAGGATTAGGATCACTGAGAGGGGGGGAGGGGGGGGGTGAATCAGTGATCTATCTATTAATACTTTTTCTTCTTATCTTGAATCTTAACTTTAATGCTTAGGTACTAAACTGAATATCAATGCAAGTAAGATAAACATATACAACTCAGAACACCAAATATGACTACGGGGAAACCCAATGCAGGTGAAAACCCTGGTGGAAATTAGTACCCACAAATATTTTGTACTAGTTTCTTATGATCCTTTATTAGAAGATCCTTAACCTTGTTAGGAGTTGTCTTTACAATACATGAAGTAGAGTGACCTTGTTAAGGGTCAGACCCTGTTAGGAGTCTTTTAAAATAACCCTATTAGGGGTGGTGGACTCACTTTCCAAGGACCCACTGTCCAAGAGCACACTGCTCAAATGGTGAAGGCTACAACCTTCTAGATCTTTGATACACACTGTATCTACAAGGTGAACTGCTGCTATGACACTGCTTTTCTGATTAGTTCCTTTTGTGTGCTGATGCTTTGACCTCTCGTAAAGAACTATAACAATATTAACTACTCTGAAAGCTTCTACTTCAATATCTATATCATCAACATATGACAGATATAGCTTTTCTGCTTTAACACTCTGCTCTGCTTTTCTTATCTCTAGCTTTCGCAACTTCTCTGATCACAAATGACCTTCTATAAGTACTTCCTCAAAAGACATGAACATGTTAGCTTTAGGAAACCTTTTACCATCTATCTTGATCACTTAAATAAGCATGCAACCCTTCATTAAGTCAGCGCAACATTAATTATAACTACTTTACTCAAACCGAACAGACACGTCTCTTCACATAGTCTTCTCCACCAAATTAGCTCTAACTTTTTACTCTGAATGAATCAAGTCATGCACCTTTAAACACACATGATTAGATCACTAAAAATAACCAATACAAAGGTGCAAGTCTTGACGATAAGTGCAACTTCTGTACCAAAACAATCTCTGTTAGCTCTTTCCATGATCTTTGTCCTGTTCTAGCATTCACTGGCTGTACCTCTTCAACTGGCTGTATCTTCTTCATACTTGCAGATGTGATCATGCTCTCTTAGACTTAGAATGTAAACATACCCATAAGATTATCTTCCAAGGCACATAGCATTTGAATAAAAAAGGAACACATGCTAATCAAAACTATAATAGTCTGTTCCTTGCTCTGTCCTGTTCTGCCCTTTATTGTCTCAATCACTTCATCTTGCTATAACTTCTTCATACTTTCAGATCTGATCATGCTCTCTTAGAATTAGCATGAATACATACTTAAAAGCTTATCTTCAAAGACACATGCCCTAACTCGGTCATATGCACGTGCACTGATGCTCTATTCTTCTGGTACTTTGCTAACTGTCCAGTCTTCTGTACTTAGCCAATTTATGATCTTCTGATAATGTGTGCTGACTCCAAAAATTCATATGACTTTGTTTCCATAATGAAAAAACTAAATAGAGTCATATAAACTAGTATAGTCAACTTGCCAACAATCTCCCCCTTTGTCATTAATGGCAACAAAGGAATATGGCAAAGTTACTATCTGTACTCTTATACACAAACTCTCTATCTTATATCTCCCTCTTATCATATACAAGACTCCATATTCTTCATACTCTACTCCCCCTTTGACATTAATTACAAAGGTGCTAAAAAAAATTCTATGTGCTTACTCATCATACATATCTGGATATGCAATCTGCAACTTCTGGATCTCTTTCTCCCAAAATGCAATTAGTGAATTGACAATCTGTGGATGGGCGCATAATGTATATTGTAGCTTCTCCATTTTCTCCAAGTCTGTGCTAGGACCTTGATCATATGATATACTACCTATTCTATACATTAATTTACTCCCCCTTTGATATTATCTTCTCTATCTTTTGCTGCAAACTCTTTCAAGGATGATTGACTAGCCTTGAGTGAACTAAGATCAAGTGTAAAGTTGCTAACCAATTCACTGAATCTTTTCTTCTTATAATTATCTTCTGCAATGTCTGATCTATTTTTCATGACTCCTTCAGATTATATACTCCCCCTTACTTATTTACTCCCCATGAGTCTATGTCTGTTATGGGTGTCAAGCTTGACAACAATGATGATGAACTGTCACTCACTTTAGTCTTCTCTTCTTCTGCTTCCTTTTCTATGATATCTTAAATCAATAGATCTTCTTTTTGATATAAAGACTTTTCACAAATTTGATTTCTCCTACCTCATCCCATAATGAATCTTCTAACTTTTTATGACTTTCCTATTTCTGTGCTCTAGATCTACAATGCTTAGAGATGTGTCCAACTTTTCCACATGAGTGATAAATGATAGGAGGTCTGATGTTATTATTCATCATTCTATACTGCTTGGCTGTATGTCCATTGTAATTACATATCTGACATGTAATGTTTTGAGGGTTTCTAACATTTTGCTGAGGATAACTTCTTTGTCTTTGTTGATTCTGATTTCTTTGATTATTCTGATTCTTGTTCTTCTGACTTGTTTTACAATTCATAGC
>MU226436.1:3121679-3156418 GCA_018584345.1 Thuja plicata
GTTTTACAATTCATAGCTCTATGACCAAATTTATTGCATGAATAATAGTAACCATTGAAGGGTCTTACCTCTTTACAATTCCTTGCAATATGTCCATGCTTTTTACAGGCATAACAAGTATGGTCAAATAGCTTGCATTCAACCTTAGGTGGTTCAACATTGTCTTTAGTCTGATTTCCAATCTCCTTAGTATCTGTGATGTCCTTTGGTGCTTTCACTCTTTCTCGCATGGAATCAATCTAAATTTGTGCTTCATTGTATCCTATACCGCTGGTATCTCCTTTAACCTTTTGAGCATACAACTATGATTCTATCAGATCCTTGCTTGTGTGTAACTTGTCAATATGATTCTTTGCTACAATAAATTCAGATTCCATTTTATCTTTGTTGTTTCTTAGCTCCAAGATTTCCATGTTTGCTTGTCTCAGTTCTTCATCTAACTGCTTGTTTACTTTGACTTGATCATCATAGGCATCTTGATTGTTACATAGCTTTTCATTTAATTCTTCAATCTAATCCTTCAGAGATGAATTTTCTTTATTAAGCTTTTTGACTACTTCACCCAAATATTTTGAAGAAAAATTCCTTAATTCTTTTTTTAGTTTCTTGATAAGTATTTGCATGTCATTAAATTTTAGTTTAAGATCTTCATTTTCTTTTTCAGATGTGTCAAGTTCTTCAAGGGCTGCTTCAAGATTCTTTTTCAGGTGTTTCTTTTCTACCTTTTCCATGATCTCCTCAAGTGGTTAAACTTCTTTGTTGAGGACCTGGGCTCTGATACCAATTGTTAGGATTAGGATCACTGAGAGGCGGGGGGGGGGGGGAATTAGTGANTGAGAGGCGGGGGGGGGGGTGAATTAGTGATCTATCTATTAATACTTTTTCTTCTTATCTTGAATATTAACTTTAATGCTTAAGTACTGAACTGAATATCAATGTAAGTAAGATAAACATACACAACTCAAAACACCAAATATGATTATGGGGAAACCCAATACAGGTGAAAACCCCAGTGGGAATTAGTACCCACAAATATTATGTACTAGTTTCTTATGATCCTTTATTAGAAGATCCTTAACCCTGTTTGGAGTTGTCTTTACAATACATGAAGTACAGTGACCATGTTAAGGGTCAGAACCTGTTAGGAGTCTTTTATAATAACCCTGTTAGGGGTGGTGGACTCACTATCCAAGGACTCACTGTCCAAGAGCACACTACTCAAATGGTGAAGGCTACAACCTTCTGGATCTTTGATACACACTGTATCTGCAATGTGAACTGCTGTTGTGACACTGCTTGTCTGATCAGTTCCTTTTGTGTGCTGATGGTTTAACCTCTTGTAAAGCAGTATAAAAATCTTAAATACACTCTGAAATATTCTACTTCAATATCTATATCATCAACATATGACAGATATAGCTTTTCTTCTTTAACACTCTGCTCTGCTTTTCTTATCTCTGGCTTTCGCAAATTCTCTGATCACAATGACCTTCTATAAGTACTTCCTCAAAATACATGAACATGTTAGATTTAGGAAACCTTTTACCATATATCTTGATCACTTAACTAAGCACACAACCCTTCATTAAGTCGGTGCAACATTAATTATAACTGCTTTACTCAAACCGAACAGATGCGTCTCTTCACACAGTCCGCTCCACCAAATTAGCTCTAACTTTTTACTCTGGATGAATCAATTCATGCACTTTTAACCACACATGATTAGATCACTAAAAATAACTAATATAAAGGCAAAATTCTTATGGATAAGTGCAAATTTTGTACCAAAACAATCTCTGTCGGCTCTTTCCATGATCTCTATCATGTTCTGGCATTCACTGGTTGTACCTCTTCAACTGGCTGTATCTTCTTCATACTTGCAGATCTGATCATGCTCTCTTAGAATTAGCATGTAAACATACTCATAAGCTTATCTTCCAAGTCACATATCATTTTAATAAAAAATAAACACACGCTAATCAAAACTATAACAGTCTGTTCCTTGCTCTGTCCTGTTCTGCCCTTTATTGTCTCAGTCACTTCATCTTGCTATAACTTCTTCATACTTTCAGATCTAATCATGCTCTCTTAGAATTAGCATGAATACATACTTAAAATATTATCATAAAAGGCACATTCCCTAACTTGGTCGTATGCACATGCACTGATGCTCTGTTCTTCTGGTACTCTGTTAACTGTCTAGTCTTCTGTACTTAGCCAATTTCTGATCTTCTGATAATGTGTGTTGACTCCAAAAATTCATATCACTTTGTTGCCATAATGACAACACTAAATAGAGTCATATAAATCAATATAGTCAACTTTCCAATACCCCTCTCCCACTTGATCCTGTCTTTGTACCTATCAATACGTATGGATCCTGCATACCTGTCTGTGTCCCTCAAACTTGTCTCCCACCATCCACATCTACCTCCATCTCATCTCCTCCTCCCCCCACCACCTCCTCTCCCTCACCCTCATCCTGATCCCCATCTCCTCTCCCCCCTCTCCTCAGGGCTCATCTTTGTGGCACCACCATTGATGGTATCCTCACCTGTCCTACTCTCTGATCTCCCGCTCTCCTCCCTATCCTCCATCTCTCTGCCAGGGATTCTTCTCCTCACTCTATCTACCTCTGGAGGTAATCATGTCCTCCTAAAAGCTCATGGCCTATGAAACCAGGCCTGGTACTCTTAGGTATTCTTGCCATTAGCTAGCCCCCTGCCAATCCCACTGAACGGTCTGCAAACCTCCATGCCACGATCAGTCCCTTCCTGTCTAACGACTGCCCAAACTTGCACCTTCTCTCCCTGGTAATATTTTGGTACCATCTCTCAGTGTTTGACTCTCCCTATGTATACCAAAACTATTGGGCTACTCTATCCAACCGATACTGCTCAATGGTATAATCCCATCTCTCAGTTAGGAATGTGGGAGTCATCGTATACAACATCTACACTTGATCCTCTACCCAGGGTCCTACCCTCATATACGACCTCCAAGTGATGCCATCTCTGATGTCATCTATAGTCTCCCTCTAATATTCTGTTTCATCCACATAGTGGTATGTTAGTGGTCGACCCCAACTATAGACCATAGGGTGGTCCACCTGTCTCCCTCTCCTACCTATTGGCCTGAGCACTACAATGTGCTCCCAACCCCATACCTGGAGTAAGGTGGTAAATTCTATACTCCTGTCATGTCCCGATCCACTATGATAGACAATATGGTAAAGATCCTTGTATGCCTATTCCAGCATTAAGGTGCCCCATGCTGTAGGTACACCTACATCAATGATCCACATGATCACCAAAATTAGTGCTAATATCAAGCTAGTCCCTCCTATGTCAGGGGCAATATACCCCAAAACTAATCCACACACAAAAAATAAACTCGCCTTGTCCACACTGCATCTAGGTGATGGTCCAGGGCCAACTGTCCATGTTGCAAAGGGGGTGTGACACCTGGCCCCACTAGAATTTTCAATGCTTGATGTTGGGTAGTGTCCCCAGTAATCACATCGGTCCCCCAAATCAGCAGCCAGAAATTTAGTACATGTCCTCCAAAGTGATCATTATTTCCTCTATCAGGAGATGGAATATTTCTGTCTTTGATCGCCAACACTCATAGAGAACTTTCACTATAGCCATGTATGTGTGCCTATGGGGCATCTATGTGAGATATCCAAGCCCAATCACATCCACTCGCGCTTAGTCGGTAGGTGTGAATTGCTCGGTCTCTCGTAGAACTGCGACTTGTCTCTCCCAGGACGTCAAGCAATCCTAAACCACTGCAATCAGCCAAGTCAAGTCATGTTAGTATTTGTATGTTAAAAATACCTTTTAGCTTAAGAAAACCCTCCCATTCCTTTCGTTCCCCTATCTCGTCCCCTTCCTACACTTCCCTTTTTACCTAGTGCCCGCGTTCCTACAACACTTTCCCTCCTCAGGTTCCCGCGATCATGGGATTGCATCATGATTTGACCCCACAGGAATGCATTCCCATAACACCCCTAATGTACCCTCACAATCCCTCATGGGATAGCATAATTTTATGCTCCCTCTTCCATTTTTCTCCAGGACCACGATCCCGCGAGAAATTGTTGCAAGATCGTAGTCCCACGATATGTTCTTCCCCCAATCTATTTTTTGTGATCCCACAAAAATCCTCCTTGTCCCATTTTCATCCCCAGATCCATACATATCTTGTGGTATTGCAATCTCACTAGACTCGAGGGTGATCTCATTGACCAAGCCCATGGGATCGCTTCCTAGAAATTTTAAAATTGCAAAAAAATCATAAATGCTGAAATCACTAAGCCAATTTGTTGATCCTACCTATTTGTCTAACACTTGGTGTTGTCGTACGCTCCTCACAATGTCAGTTTAGTGCCTCAATCATTCCCTCTCGGCCATCATTCTATGTGATATCATAGCTCATAATAACAAAGATTTTTCTAAGCTCAATCTACATAATAAATCCTTTTACTCGCCCTCCAAACCTTATATAGCCCCGCCCCTGACACCTTTTTCCTCCCCAAACCCCCATCATATCCAAACTCCTCATCGACCCCTAATTTCCTTTTCATCTCACAATCCTGTTACCCAGGTACCCCCTCTTCTCTTCTTTCCTTGTCAGCCCTAGTTTTCTTTTCCAGATGCTGCTAGGGCCCCGTTTTCTTTCCCTGTCGCTTTCTGAAGGGGGCATCTATTAACCATAGAGTTTACTTTATGTTGTGTCATGTATTAGTTATATTATGTGTGTTCCAATGATACTTAGTTACTACCGGACGACGGTTGGGAATTGGTGGTGATGTTTGGTCACACCCCTTCATCTTTTATATAAGCAATGTACTTTCTCTTCGGAGGATAATATGATATAGTGACTATTGTAAATTTACTCAAGTTATGAATGATTAATAAAGATTTTTTTATTCTCTGATCTATCTTATGTATTTGCATTTCTGTACAATGTCTATGCATCTATAAACTAGGTTACCCCATCGGGTAAACATATGGCATCATTGCCTAGACGTACTCAAGAAGACAAGACCTAGATGACGTACGAGCACTATGACCCTACTAGTTGGTGAAATTAACCTAGAGGCCGACAACATTTATTACTGCCTTGTGGAGAAGTGAGCAAAGAATTCATACCCAATCAATCAAATAAAAATAGAAAGAAGGAAATTGAGGAGGAACAAGCCGCTAGAAAATCCGTACTCGCACAACAGCAAGCTGAGCGAAGGGAGAGATTTAGAAGACGCACTAAAGGACTATCAAAGGGAGTAAGTGAAGGCAAGGGTCTAGAGGAATCTGACCAGGAGGCTGGGAGAAGTGACAAGGACCACCTAAAGGAAACAAGGAGCTTGTTTGGGTCCTTAACCTTAACCCCATGGACGGAAGCAAGAGAAGCCCGAAGGAAGGAAGAAGAGGAAGCCACACGAAGGGAGGCTTAGGATATCACTACCGCCGCGAGTATTGAAATGATAGAGGGGCATGGGGATCACAGTATCCCACTAGGCCTGGATAGTTCTAGTAGTTTAGTGACATCAAGTGGTACTGTTGAGCATTGTTTTAACACAAGCCAACTTGCTAGGATCTCGAGATTCAATTTCCTCTCTTGAAAGAATAACAAAGTTATTCCCAAGGTTCTCCGGGGTCGGGTCACAACCTGCTTGGTTACTCAGTTGAAGATAAATGTGATTGTTCATGAGGAGGCCTTTGCTGGTACGTTCAAGACAGCAAACTACAAAATATTGTTAATTCTCTTTTTTTGTGGGGTATTTTTTGTTTTAACAAATATGGGTGTTTGTAAATAGAATGCAATTTTGTGTTTTCAAGATGGTAATTTTCAGAATTAATGACAATGTTTTAATGAGAGAAGAGTAACAAGAAATGAAGCAAATTATGAGAAAAGTGAAATCCTAAGGACATAAACTGTCGTAAACCCTTCCTTGTGAATTAAATGCTGGAGAGATTTGGAACAACCCACGAAGCATAAATCAGACCAAGTCACAATTCACTACTCCATGGATGCAAGCGTTTGGAGAGAAGACGTATTCACTCGTGCAAGATATTCAAAATCTATCAAATCACAAAGACACCAAGATGTGCGCACCCACAAGATAGATTTATCATTAAGCCCAAAGATGATCTCTTCCACACATTCGTCACAGCAAGGTAGATACATAGCAGCAAACTCCAACTAAAAGTAGCACGAATTCGAAACACAATAACACAAAGGGCTCTCTAAAAATAAAGAATAATGCAAGCATACATTCAATAAATTTGCATAGATAGCAGTAATTCACACACCACTAATGAAGCACCCAATTTAGATCTTTATTGTATTAAAAAAAGTTGGCCTTTTACATTGTTTTTTTGATTACAATATATAGAGTTTTGATCCACAACTCTGATTTTCAGAGTTACGGCATCAGAGCGTCTAAACTAGAGAAATAGAACTAAAACTAGAACTTTGCTAAAGGTAAACTACTGCTAACTGATACTATGTAACTTGCATGGATCCTTAAACCCATTTACAATCCATTTTCTCATGACAAGAGGGCAAAATCTACCAGAGAAGAGAGAGAGAAAGGAGGAGAATTCCTTCTGTGAACTAGGAGTCTTCTTCTCAATCTTGGTGGATGCTTCTTAGATTCTTCCCCTGGACTATTTCTGACGGTGGGAACTGATAGGAGACCCTTAGTTCCTCTGAAATGGACTCAAGTTGTCCATTGATCTGATCTGGAGTTGAACTGGTGTTGACAAAGGTGACCTCGCTAGAAACACCCAGTTCTTCGAACCCCAACCTCTACCCCGAAACTTTTAATGCTTTGAAATTTCCCAAGTGCCTCTCAAGATCTGTGAACTTAGAGTTCCCCAAAACTTTAGACTTATCGTGGGCCGAAAGGCCAAAAACATCTGAAGAGGCCAAAAGGCCAAAAAAATTCCTACTGTATGGGCCGAAAGGCCGAAAAATCAGAGGCTGAAAGGCCAAAAAATACTGTCTTGGTGAATTTTAACCAAGTGTGAAAATCTTGCCCAGTCCATTTGGTTTTTGAACCCTGGAACTTTATCCAGTGAAAACTTCTGGGTGAGCTTCCCGAAGCCTCTACATGATCTCCTAAACTTCTTCATAATTGATCTCTTTCCTTTTTACTTTGGTGACCCTTCGTTCTTGCTTCTTTCTGAAGATATTTAATTTAGAAGCAAAGAAAGTGATCTCTTCTTCATACTGCAACATTCTATGTATCTCTTCTTTCATATAAAATAGTTGCTGCAAGGCGTCCTTGGTATTGACTCTGGCTAGAATGTCTCTAAACTGTTGGACCACTTCCTTGGAGGGACGCAGAGCTTGTTGGCTTTAATCTCGGTAGACGTTGAGGCTGACCCCGGTGAAGAATGTATCTATGTCATTGACCCATGTTATTACCTCCTCCCGCTTTTCACTTATGAGGGCTTGGTGCTTCTTGTAGGTCCTAATTATTTTGGCCATTTGCTTGGTCCAAGTCTCAAATTTATCCAGTTCTTTTCCCTCATAAAATTTAACCAAAATCTGGAAGCGTTGCTTTCTAATTACCTCCAAATCTTAGAGAGCTGCCTGCCACTTAGCTTCCTCGGCATCCATCCCCCCATCATCTTCCACCAGGTCGATGAGTGAATTAACCTCCACCAAGATAGTCCTGTATGGCCTGAATATTGATGGGATTGCCTTCTCTCTGAACTTTTTGAAGTCATTTATCCAATCGGCACTCGCCTGAATGAAAGAGGGGGTTAATCCTGTCGGCAAATCTAGTGTAGCCCTTTTATCAATCATGGCTTGTAATGAAGCCTCTGAATAGTTTGGGTCAATGGGACCCACCATCTTTTGGATGAACCCTTTCAATGCTTCATTCTGGTCTATTAACACCTTGATGGTTTCTTCATCTTTACTCATGAAACCCAGAGCATGCTTGAGTCCCAAGGCCGCTAATGTTTTTCTTCCTTCTCTGGTTGCTTCCCCCAAGTCCACCTCTTTGAATGTGTAGTCTCCTGATGAACCTGTGGTTTGAGAGGTGCTCAGGGGTGGGATAGCTATTTGTGCTATCCACCGACCCTTAGGGTCTTGGGTCACATATGACATAGTTTTAGAAGGCACACTCACGTCTGCATGGTGGAAGGCTTGCTTCACAGTAGTTATACTTGTATCTTCTCCATCTAGTTCACTTGTGCAGGTTCTTTTTCAAGGTTGTATCTCCTTGGTAAACCAAGTAGGTTTACCGGAGGTAGTTACTGGCTCATATGGTGGCACATGGAGAATTGAGGTCAAGCCTTGTTTCCCTAGAGCCATCCCCTATTCTGATTCCTTATCTGCCCCTTTTTCTTGTCCATCTTTTCCTTCTTCCATTCTATCCCCTTCCGTATCCCTTTGGATTTCCTCCTCTTCCTTATCTTTCTCATTAACCTCCTTTTCCTTTTCCTTCTTCGGGCCCTGGTCGGCTGATGAATCAATTACAACTTCTGGCCTGAGACCGGTCATGGCCTCGAGTGAGGTTTGAAAAGGTGATGTGTCATTTGTGCCCACTGCTCCTTCGGTTGCCTGAGTGGCACATGTTCAAGGGATTGATGTTGGTGGAATAAATGTTGGCATGACTGTAGTGGGAGATGAGGAGATGGTGGTAGTAGACGGAGGTGGAGTTGGTACAAGAGGAGGTGTTGGAATCGGTAGGGAAGTTGGTGGAGTAAGTATGTGGGGTGGTGGATTGAAAACATGGCTCCCTCTAGCTACATTATCTGTTACTAAACCTTGATTTACCCCACTATCTTGGGTTTTAGGCCCTGGAGCAGAATTGGGGCCTACTGGTGGAGTAGGAACATTCATTGGAAGATTGGTGAACTTGACCGGTGGAGGAGTAAGGGCTACCTAAGGTTGTATGAGTGGTGGAGTGAGGGAAACTTGAGGTTATATGAGTGGTAGTGCCCCAGCGTATGTGTCTTGGCCTTGGTCCAAAAAGCCTTCAAGTCCCTCAAAATCAGAGAGCATAAACTAATCTGTCCCTAATGGATCCATAGGATCATCCTGTGCTTTGGGATCCTCTCTATGTTTCTTAGTAGTCTCCTTTTCTCTCCTCTTCTGTAACCTGGTCTTCTGGACTAGGGGCTCACTTGCGTCCTCTTCCTTAGACTCTTCCTATACAGTTTCCAACTGCAGAGACTCAGAAATATTCTTCATCTTATAGGGTTTCTTCTCAGCGATGGGGGAAGATTGGCCAGAGGTGGATGGGCCTTCTCCTGATTGGGGTTGTGACAATCTTGCTGGTGGGTTAATCTGGCCCATCATTCTAGTTTTCTTAGGCCTAGGATTGGAGCCATATTCAACTGGTCATTCATGTCCATACACCATTCTTGGCTTCTGAGGGGGAGACTTCTTGTATTTAGGAGTTGTTAACTTCTCCCCTTGTTGTTTCTCTACTTTCTTGGAGGGCTCCATTAATGTTTTCACTAGGATTAGACTCATCCGGTGTGGCTTCTTGATCCAAGATATGGTGGTTTTTATCACGTGCCTTACCCTGAAGTCAATGTCATCATTTTCATCTTTGTCTACCTCAGTGTTCATGATTGGCTGGTCATACACCTTATCTTGTGTGTAAATGTCTTCTAAGACATCCTCTGAATCACATTCCCATATCTTTGGGGAAATAGGAACCTTCAACACCTCTTTGGCCAGAGCTAGGTTCATTCTATAGTAATCTCAGATTTTGACCTCGTGGTCATCTATACAGTTTATCCAATGATCTTCCAGATGTGGCTCATGTATGTAGAATCTACCGATGATATGGCTATAAGTACTTATGGGGTCAAAATGAGCTTGTACTATCTTGTAAACTGGCAAGGGGAAATCATCCCATTCAAAAGAAAGGGATTTGCAAACCTTCATGTCTTGTAGTGTATAGGGTCCCAAAGAGATGAGAAAGTCCCAATTGTGTTTCTTCTTATGTTTGATGTGCTCATATGCATCTGCGAGCTGCCTGGCCATCTCCAGTATGATTATCTAGTTAGATGGATACCTGGGTAGCTTCTTTGGTTGTATGGTTGACCTAGCTATCCGAATGTACGTGAATATCCTGAACTGGATGAAATAGGCCCCAATGGCCCTCACCTTAGCAACAACTTCTTCTAACATTCTTTTGGCAAAGTCACCCTCAATAGATCGGATGACTGTGAAAATGAATGCGTCGTTGACTATTCGGTAATCAGGGGAATCCTCTGACATGTTTTCTCCCTTTACCAACTATGGGTATACAAGATGGGGCCATGCATTTGGATCATTTAGACTTCCCCTCTTGGTGAGGCCGAGATAATCTCCCCGTGCAGCTAGTAGATACATTATGTAGGTGGTCATGTAGAACTTTGGGTTATGCTTCACTACTATCAACTGCTCATCCAGGTGGTCACTAATAATAGTTCCCCAGTCGAATCTTGCCTTTCATTCCCTGATCCTCTCTATCAGCAAGATCATCCAATGCTCAAGTTGGGCACACTGTGGTAACCCATACACCCGACTTATCATTGTTATAGTTGCTTGGATATCATCTCTCATGTAACCCTTCTGGAGGTCTATCTTGTCTATTCTATTCTTGGGAATTGGTTGCTTCAGGTATTCCTTATTCATCATCTTGTTTACTATTTGCTCTCTGTTACCAAACCATTTTTTCCCCTTTTCAATGTAGAAATCATAGAACTTATCTATGCCTTTTTGGAGGTGAAAGACGTCTTCAATGACATCCAGCCTGATGTCCAATACAACCCGATCTTCCGATTTTACCACCACCCTTTTGTCTGAATCATAGTGGTGTGCTAAGGTGATGATTAATTTTGAAGATGTAACAGCCATGATGTGTGTGGCTGCATTTACCAGCCCGGATAGGACTAATGATGTATAGTCCTCAGATCTGTTTGCCAGTTGGGAGCACGAGGTCAGGAATTCATTCCAATCTATGTTCCCGATGTTGGTATTAGATATCTCGGTGTGTTTGTTCCCCACCTTTGAGCTGGGGGGATTCCCCTTATATTGAAATTTCATTGGGGATACTGTCTTTGGTTCAGTCATTCCTGCAAGAAAAGACAAACATCAGTAGCTTATTGAATAGAAGAACAATTTAAATTATGAAAGCAAGTAAAGAAAGCTGAAAAAATAGCTAAAGCGCAAGCTTTTTGCACTTTCGAACCTTTCAGGGATTTTGGACACTGAAAACTAAATCAGAGACCGAAACATCCAAAAGTGCAAACATGCCAAAATGGTAAAGCCAAGGCCATTGGAGGTTTCGGAGTTTCAGACACCAAACTAGGAGAGGTTTGCTCAAGAACGTTGAATCATTCGGACATGGTGAGGAGCCCGGATGGACCGATTAGAGGTTTTGTTTGTTCGGATTTTCAAACATTTGGACCTTTCGAACATCTGAAAGGCCAAAATGTCTGAAATGGCACTTGGCGAGGATGAGATCTAGTTTTCGGCCTTTCAGAGGCCAAAAACCCATGGTAAGCGCTGCGACTGACAAAAATGCAAAACCCTAAACCTAGACCCGATGACCCAAGAAAAACCAAAGGGCCGATAGGAAGGGACATCCCTGTTGATGCATGATGACATAAAAACCCCAAAGGGAATAGAAACAAAGTTCCCTAGGCTGGACAGGCACTAGGGACACCGAAAAGACCCTAAACCTAGGGCAAACCAAAAGCGCTAAACAAAGAAGAGCAGAGGAAACCTACCTCGATCAACCGAGCGAAGGGAGGGCAACCAATCAATGACACAAAGGTGAACGGCAAGGAGGAGTAAACAGAACATGAGTAAGAGAACAAACCAAAAAAATGCAAAGTGATGAAACAAAGGAGGCTACCCCTTTTATAACCGGCAGGCTGACGTCAGTGGGTTCGGGGTTTCGGAGACCGAATCACCGAAAACCCAGACGAGGACTAAGAAAATTTCAGCCTTTCGGTGATTTCAAACTCTGAAATCACTGAAATATCAGGTTTTTGGCCTTTTAGCCATTCCAGTATTTCGGAGGACTTAGGTCCTCTGAAAGTCTGAAAGGGCTGAAAGGCCGAAAAAGGGTTCTTCTTGATCTTTCTTTGGTTTTAGTAATCTTTTTTCGGTGGCTAATTGGATCTCTATGAGGGGCGGACATGACGGAAGGGAAAAAGGAAACAAAAGAAAAAGGGGGGTCCCCATGGTCAGAGGACCTAAAATGGGGTGTGTGTTGTGGACCGACAAAAAATAGCCTCGACAAAAGGAGGAATGACCAAGGCATTTCTTTATCATCAATACTCTTCCGAAAAGTAACTTTACAGTAGAACCAAACCAAGAGGCAATGGAGTTGATGATTCTTCAATGACCTCCAATCTGAGGTTCTTCCGTTAGTTTTTCTGTGTGTGTTCATGTGTGTTCATGTGTTGACCTTTGGTTGTGATAACCAAGGCATTTTCCAGCTATACCCAACCTTTGCCAATTAAACCAAGGCTTCCCGAAAAGAGCTTTGCTGCCAGTTAGGCGTTCATAGCCCCGACAAAGTTTTCCCTGAGTCCCAAGTATAACCTTGCTCTACTGCCAGCCGGGTGTTCATAGCCTCGGTAGAGGTTGTCACAATCACCCAAGTCTTTTCTGCCTGCTAGGCCATAACTTTCTTTGTGAGAGCTCCATCTTTTGGAAAACCGGTTTGTTCCTTTTGCTTGTTTGGAGATGTGCTGAGCCTTAGACGCTGAGTGTGTTCCATGTATTCAGGTCCATAGGTTCTTTTCTTTCTTTCTCTCTCTTTTTTTTTTTGTGATCTGAGCAACGATTAGGTGGTGTTTCCCAGATCTTTCACTCATGACCTCTTTGGGGCACTTTTCTTGTGAGTGTTTCTTTCACTTTCCCTTTCAGGCTCTTCTTTCTTTCATTATTGCCTTAACATTTAGTTCAAACTTGGGTTCTAGGATCGGTGGGTACCCAAACCTATGCACTCAGGTTGGCTACAACTGAAAAATGCCTTAGAAACCAATGCCCTCTGGTGTTTGTACCTTAATGTGTCTTGTGATCAGGATGACCAAACTTCGAACTTCCTCTTGTCTATCAATGATAATCATCACTACTTTGTCTTTTGGGAAGGTTCTCTTACACTGTATGTATCCTTGGAGAAATTTGACTAAGAAATACCTCTACTCCTCTTGTGAAACACCCTGTACTGGATCCAAAACACACTGACCCGAAACAACAAACAAGCCTCGACAGGAGGAAAAAACATGAGCGGAAGAAAGGACTGACAACAAGAACAACAAAGAAAAAAGGGAAAAAATGCAAAAGTGACTATGGTACAAAAAATAGTCCCATTTAGGATCCAAAGTAGTGTTTGAGGAATTTCCCATTGATTAGCAATGGGGTCAACTCTCCATCCAATGTGCTGATCCTAAAAGTGTTCTCCCCCAGGATCTCTGATATTTGGTAAGGGCCTGTCCACAGTCTTTGGAACTTGGTGTGGCTGCCTGGCTTTTCTTTCACCTTATCCCACATGAGGACAAGGTCAGAGATCCTGAAGGATTTGATGGTAGCTCTCTTGTCAAACCATCTTTTGACTACAACCTGATGCTTGGATACATGTTCCAGGGCCAAAGTCTATTTCTCATTTAGCTTTAGGAGATTCATGAGTCTGACTTGTACCCGATCTTCCTCCCCTACGTATTGGTCCATGAATCTTAGAATTGGGATCTTCAGGTTCATAGGAAAGACCAGTTGTAAGCCATAGACTAGTTGGTATGGAGACGTCCCCAGGGCATTCTTGATCCTTACGTGATCTGTCCACAAAGCATATTTCAGCTGAGTGTGCCAGTCCCTGGGGTTGTCATCCAGGAGGTGTTTGATCACTGTTGTCAGATTTTTGTTTGTAGACTCTGCTACACCATTACATTGCAGATAGTAATTTGAAGAGAATTTGAGGATTACCTGGTTTTCAAAGGCCCATTGCGTGAGTGAGGCCGAAGAGAAAGAAGGGGTATTGTCACATACCAGATAGAATGGCATTCCAAACCTAGTTATGATGCTTTCCTCCATGAATTTGGTCATGTCCTCAGTGGTACAATTCTTCAAGGCTTGCGCTTCCATCCAGTGCATGCAATAGTCGGTGGCTATTAAGATAGACTTATGTCTTGTAGATGAAGGGGGGTTAATCACTCCAACAAAATCTAAGCCCCATTGGGAAAATGGGCATACCTCATAGACTGGTTGTAAAGACATTACTGGATTTGTCTCTCAGGTTGCACTAGTTTGGCAAGTGTGGCAGGATCTCACATGTTCACTGGTATCTTTAAATATCGTTGGCCAAAAATACCCTGCCCTCAAGATTTGGTGAGCTGTGGCCTCTGCCAATCCATGTCCCATTCTGTATTTGTCATGAAAGTCCACCAATATTTGTTTTGCCTCAATTCTATCCAAACACCTTAGGTACAAACCCTCGTAATTGTGTTTGTAAAGTTTTCCACTCTTGAGCATGTAAGAGCTGCTTTTGATCTTCAAGGCTCTCCTCTGGGAACTGTTCATTTCCTTAGGGCAGTGATTCTGCAATAGATAGTACACTATGTCTTGGTACCATACATCTATGATCACACCTTGGTCGGTGTATGTTTGGCAGACCAGACCTTCTTCAAACTCATAGATCAGCTTTGTTAGGCCCTGGCCTGTTATTAATTTCATCAGTTGGATTTCTAGGTCAAACTCTTGGAGAATTGCCATCCATTTTCCTCTCCATTCTCCCAGCTCATTCTGCATCAGGAGGGATTTAACTGTTGCATCTGGGACTATCCCAATGACTTTACTCCTTAAAATGTAATGTTTGAATTTCTTCACCGACTTGATGAGAGCAAATGATTGCTTATCCAGGTTTGGGTATCTGAGCTCAGCATCTTTGAAAGGGCAACTCATAAAGGCGATGGGTCTTTCATCTTCGCTATTCTTCTTCTATGTGAGAATGCCTGCGCATGAGTGTTCTGACGTGAAGGAGTAGACCTTAAAAGGGATGGTGTAGTTAGGACTGGCTAGGACTGGTGCCGTGGCAATGGCATTCTTAATTTCTTCGAAAGACTTCTTGGCTAGGAGAGCCCATTCAATCTTGGCGTCTTTCTTGAGCATGTTGTTCAATGGTTTCACTATTTTTGCGAAGCCACTAATGAATTTCCTGACGAAGTTGATCTTTCCAAAGAAAGATTTTAGTTCCCTGCGACTATGGGGTGGTGTCAATTTTAGGATCGACTCCACCCTTTTGGGGTTAATAGATATCCCCTTTTTGGAGATGATATTCCCCAAGAGCTTTCCTTCAGTTACTCTGAACACACATTTCTTGGGGTTGAGGGAGATCCCAAATTCTCTACACCTCTGAAGGCATTTTCTGAGGTCGCTTATGTGGTCAGCTCTTAATTTTGAGTAGACTGTGAGATCATCCATGTAGATGATAATGCACCTTCCAACTAATCCTTTGAAGGCTATGTCCATTGCTCTTTGAAAGGTGGCTCCAGCATTAATCAATCTGAAAGGCATTCGTCAGCACGCGAAAGTCCCCCACTTAGTGGTGAATTCTATTTTCAGTCTGTCCTCTTCCTGTACCATCACCTGATTATACCCGGAGTAGCCATCCAGGAATGACACCATTTGAGATCCATTAACATTTTGCAGCACTTCATCTAGGGATGGGAGCAGATAATTATCTTTTTGAGAGGACTTGTCAAGGTTCTGGAAGTCTACACACAGCTTGATTTCTCCAGTCTTCTTCCTTATAGGTACTAGGTTTGCAACCCATGTAGAGTGTCAGATTGGGAAGATGATCCTGGCATTGAGCAACTTTTGGACTTCCTTTTGGATCAAGGGCTCCATAGTGGGATTTACGGGTCTCTGTCGTTGCCTAAAGGGCTTAGAATCCAGTTTCAAAGGGATGTTGTGTACTATTACTGAGGTGTCATATGTCTTTAATTCCTCATAACTCCATGCTATGACATCTTGATATTCAGTGAGAAGTTGGACCCTTTTCTCCTTTTCTTCTTGGGTTCCCACCTTTCCGATGTGGACTTCTCTTGGTTCCTCTTTCATGCCTAGGTTGTAAGTGTCGCATTCCTTACCATTAGGTTTCATGTCGGGGTGTCTTCTCCCAGTAGTCTTATCGCTATCAAAGATCCTTTTTAGTTCTACCATTCCCTTGGGTATGGAATTGGTTTTTAATTTTATGATGCCGTGATCATTAGGCTCTTCAGGTTCAGCAGTTTCTTCATTGTTATCCTCCTTGTCTATGATCTGCTTCTCAAACACGCTGGTGCACATGATGAATTCTAAGATATGCTGGTCATCTTGGAAGACTTGAAAGTTAGTAACATTGTCCGAAATGGCCGGGGCTATGACAAGTTCAACCGAGAATTTCTTTAGTTTCGATCTCTCCATGGGAAGTAATGAGCTGGCCGAAATAGCCAACGCGTCAGCAACAATGTTCTTTCTTCTTGGGATGGTTTTGATGTTGAAAGTGTCAAAGTCATCGATTAAGTCCCATGCCCCATTTCGGTAGGCTAAGAGTCTATTGTCATTGCAAGTGTACTGACTATGGATCTGCTTGACCACCAATTGTGAGTCTCCTTCCACCATCAAGATCTTGATTCCTTTCTCGTGAGCTAGGAGGAGTCCGCGAACAAGTGCTTCATATTCTGCAACATTATTAGTACAAAGGAACTGTAGCCTATAAGTAGCATAAAAGGACTTACCCCTTGGGTTTATCAATTTGATCCCAACACCTGCTCCTTGCTTACATTTGGAACCATTGAAGTGCAGTTTCCATATCTAAGGTGGCTTAGTAGGGCTGGTTCTAGTTGAGCTTTTCTTAGAAGAATCCTTGGTACTTGGTTTTCGGCCCCTCTCTCCCTCGCTACCAGAAGAAGTTGATTCTCCTATATGTTGAGTATGCCCTGGTTCGAGGATTTCATTGCCTTCATCTTCTAGTATTCCCTTGTGAGGGGGACATGCTCCATCATCCGAGGTACTCCAATCGCTAAGCATGTCTAGGGCAAGGCTTCTATCTTCCGAATTTGAACCACTGTCTTGATCTTGAGGTGGGCTAGGTGTACGGACTAGGTTGTCCATACTTGGTGTGATGTTCTTGCCATCTTCTACCCCTAGCACATCTCCCTTTATTGTCTATGTTTTTGGTGGCTCATTTGGTTGGGCAATTTTAGTCAACACTTGTGATAGTGCCTCTTGAGAACTGGGGCATGTAAACTCAGAATGACTAGCCTGATGTAATCGATAGTATCTAGGTAGCAATAAGATGTTGGGATCTGCGTCTTGACCTAGGTGCCGTAGGCTAACCATTGTGCTATTGATGA
The DNA here is from genome assembly GCA_018584345.1 of Thuja plicata. Classification (NCBI taxonomy): domain Eukaryota; kingdom Viridiplantae; phylum Streptophyta; class Pinopsida; order Cupressales; family Cupressaceae; genus Thuja; species Thuja plicata. The sequence goes on from MU226436.1 coordinate 3,139,049, forward strand.
AACTCTGGAAGATTTCATCACTGATCTTCAGGTCCAGGAGACCTTGGACGGGACTATGGTCTGACTCTTCGCCTTCTTGGATTTGAAACATGAAAATGTCATCCAATCGATAAGTGCCCAAATCAGTTTGAGTGAACAAGACTTCATTCGGGGCATTGTATTTGGTGATCATCCTTTTCAGCTTCGGTTCTGTATCTATCTTGATCTGGTTGTTCAAACCTCTCCAAGGTAGCCAAAGTTGGGTGAAGTTTGTAGAGAGCCATCTTGTTAAGCATCTGGTCCATTCTTGGCTTAGTAACATCCCATAAGTTTTGGGGATGTCCACTATGTGTATATCAATGCGTTCTTGTATCCGGGGATCTATGACTAGTTGAATGTGTACATCTTTGAGCACACCAATTACTCTGACCTTGGTTTTGTCCAATTGTATGACCACCCGGTTCATTACTTGGGGTACCATCCCCAAATTTTGGCAAATTGACAGGGGCATAACGTTGCATGAGGCTCCTGAATCGATCAGGCAGTTATGTAGGTTCTTCCCAAACATTTGCAAGCTGAGTAAGAATGGCGGGACCTCCATCCTATCCATGAATACTGCTGGGAATGCCTTAGATGTGTTGACATTGGACGTGGGTGCCCTGGTGTTGTTGGTCGATGCGCCAAGTCTTGAATGATCTAAGGATCTTAAAAGGGCTTCCTTTTGAGATGGGCAACCCTGTAATAATTCAAACATCGAGATGTTCACCTTAGTTTTCTTGAGTTCATCTACTGCACTGTACTTGTCATTTGACCAGGTCATTCCTCGGTAGCCAACATATGTACCTGTCGTAGGAGGTATGGTGTTTGGGCCCTTTAGAGGTATGGGACTGTTACTAGCCCTAGGATCTATTGGAGTAGGTTGCTTTCCTGGAGGTATGCCATCGGTGAGGGGTTCCTTTCTACTTTGAAGGTTATGTGGGTTTTTCTAGTCATTTTGGAAGGCATGAACCTCAGAATATTTTGGTTCATTTTCTCTCTAAAAAGGGAACATGAATTCATCTTCTCCCGTATAAGCTTATGAGATTCCCTCTTTTCTTGACTCATAAGAATTGAACACCATAGCATTGAATTGTATCGGGGCCCCCTCTGGATTCTGGGTGTAGTGGTCTTGGGAGTTGTTCACATATCCATTATTGTCTTGATGCCTACTTGGAGCCTTGAAAAAAGTGGTTTATGACACCTCATAAGTATTGGCGTTATCTGCTGGGATGCTGCCATTATTTGGTCTAGTGTTCCATGGCCAGTTTGGCCTTTGCTGGCCAAATGGTTTCTCCTGTGCATTGTTATTGCTATATGCATTGAAACCCCAGTTTGGATTCTGAGGGTATGTATTTGGACCAGAAGATGCTCATTGGTATCCACCTTGATTTTGGGGTGGGTTTAGCTTCATTTTGGTGAATTTGCTAGTGATCTATGATAAGGTCTTCTTTACGACATCTAACTCGGAAGCCATGAGAGCATCAGGCTCGTTGTGGGGTACAACCCTCTATTCTACGAATGCCATTTTATGAGCTTTGTAGCCTGGATAAGTAATGGATGGAGGCATGGTTGTACATGGTTGTGCCGGTATGGGTAAGTGATTGGCCAAGGCTTGATTGTTTGCTGCAAATGGGTGTGGGAAAACAAGGTTACTTGGGATGGGTGCAGCCACATAGCTTCCTTCTTGTGGGTCCATTTGCTGAGTAAAAGTGATGGCTTCATTATACACCTATTCAATTATATCTCTATCTTCCGTGGGAAGCCTTCTTAGAAAGATTGAGGTGAATGGGTCTAGAGCCTTTAGGTAAACTTGTATGATAGCCTCATCTGGTATGGTGTAAGGAGCTTCCAGCTTTTGATGCATTTTATGAAAGCGATGATTAAACATAGCAATGGGCTCCTTAGGATCCTTCCTCATGGTTATGAATTGGTGATGTGTCACAACAGGATCAACATATAATTTGAATTGATTGAGGAATTTGGTTTTGAAGTCATTCCATACTGAGATAGACCCTCGTAGTAAATTAAGGTACTAGTTGTATGCAAATTCTCCCAAGGTGTATGGGAAGAGACGAAAGACAACATCTTGGTGGGAAATCTCTTTACGGTTGCAAATTTCCTTGAAGGCACGGATATGTTCTACCACTATCCTAGATTCGCCATATATGAATCATGTACAAAACTTCTCCAGATTTTTAGGTAACTCATGGAGCTGCCCAACAAAGTTCAAAGGTGAGCTTGTTGCATTGGCAAAAAAGGCCATCGGACGAGGTTGCTGCAAATTTTGATTTAGAAAGTTCTAATTTTGATTGATGGCTCTAGTAATAGTTGGGGCAGTGATGTGAGATTGCTATCCAAGAGGATTTTGAGGTGTGTCAAGGTCATGAGAAGATTTATCCCTTGCTTTACCCTTTTCGCTACGAGCCCTTCGGTGGTGAGTGAGTTCAAGAAACTCGCCTCTTTTTGGAGATGATCTAAGCACACGCTCGAACCTCTCTGGGGAGAAAGATCCAATATTATCTAGCTCTTGAGTCTTGAGGCCCTCCTTCTAGTGCTACTTCTATTGAGCGTTGTTTTAACACAAGCCAACTTGCTAGGATCTCAAGATTCGATTTCCTCTCTTGAAAGAATAACAGAGTTATTCCCAAGGTTCTCCGGGGTTGGGTCACAACTTGCTTGGTTACTCAGTTGAAGATAAATGTCATTGTTCACAAGGAGGCCTTTGCTAGTACATTCAAGACAAAAAACTGCAAAATATTGTTAATTCTCTTTTTTTGTGGGGTATTTTCCATTTTAACAAATATGGGTGTTTGTAAATAGAATGCAATTTTGTGTTTTCAAGATGGTAATTTTCTGAATTAATGACAGCATTTTAATGAGAGAAGAGTGACGAGAAATGAAGCAAATTACAAGAAAAGTGAAATCCTAAGGACATAAACCACTGTAAACCCTTCCTTGTGAATTAAATGCTGGAGAGATTTGGAACAACCCACGAAGCATAAATCAGACCAAGTCACAATTCACTACTCCACGGATGCAAGCGTTTGGAGAGAAGATGTATTCACTCGTGCAAGATATTCAAAATCTATCAAATCATGAAGCCACCAAGATGTGCACACCCACAAGACGGATTTATCATTAAGCCCAAAGATGATCTCTTCCATACATTTGTCATAGCAAGGTAGATACACAACAACAAACTCCAACTAAAACTAACACGAATTTGAAACACAATAACACAAAGGGCTCTCTAAAAATAAAGAATAATGCAAGCATACATTCAATAAATTTACATAGATAGCAGTAATTCACATACCACAAATGAAGCACCCAATGTAGATATTTATTGTATTAAAAAAAGTCAGCCTTTTACATTGTTTTTTTGATTACAATATATAGAGTTTTGATCCACAACTCCGATTTTCAGAGTTAGGGCATCAGAGAGTCTAAAATAGAGAAATAGAACTAAAACTAGAACTTTGCTGAAGGTAAACTAGTGCTAACTAATACTATGTAACTTGCATGGATCCTTAAACCCATTTACAATCCATTTGCTCATGACAAGAGGGCAAAATCTACCAGAGAAGAGAGAGAGAAAGGAGGAGAATTCCTTCTGTGAACTAGGAGTCTTCTTCTCGATCTTGGTGGATGCTTCTTGGATTCTTCCCCTGGACTATTTCTGATGGTGGGAACTGATAGGAGACCCTTAGTTCCTCTGAAATGGACTCAATTTTTCCATTGATCTGATCTGGAGTTGAACTAGTGTTGAAAAAGGTGACCTCGCTGGAAAAACCCAGTTCTTCAGACCCCGACCTCTACCCCGAAACTTTTAATGCTTTGAAATTTCCCAAGTGCCTCTCAAGATCTATGAATTTGGAGGCCCCCAAAACTTTAGACTTATTGTGGGCTAAAAGTCCAAAAACATCTGAAGAGGTCGAAAGGCCAAAATCTTCGAAGGCTGAAAGGCCAAAAAAATTCCTACTGTATGGGCCGAAAGGCCGAAAAATTGAAGGCTGAAAGGCTGAAAAATACTGTCTTGGTGAATTTTAACCAAGTGTGAAAATCTTTCCCAGTCCATTTGGTTTTTGAACACTGGAACTTTATCCAGTGAAGACTTCTGGGTGAGCTACCCAAAGCCTCTGCACGATCTCCTGAACTTCTTCATAATTGATCTCTTTCCATTTTACTTTGGTGACCCTTTGTTCTTGCTTCTTTCTGAAGATATTTAATTCAAAAGTGAAGAAAGTGATCTCTTCTTCATGCTGCAACATTCTATGTATCTCTTCTTTCATATAAAACATTGCTGCAAGGCCTCCTTGGTATTGACTCTAGCTAGAACGTCTCTGAACTGTTGGACCACTTCCTTGGAGGGATGCAGAGCTTGTTGGATTTCATCTCGATAGACATTGAGGCCGACCCCAGTGAAGAATGTATCTATGTCATTGACCCATGTTATTACCTCCTCCTGCTTTTCACTTATGAGGGCATGGTGCTTCTTGTAGGCCTTAATTATTTTGGCCATTTGCTTGGTCCAAGTCTCAAATTTATCTAGTTCTTCACCCTCATAAACTTTGTCCAAAATCTGGAAGCATTGCTTTCTAATTACGTCCAAATCTTGGAGAGCTGCCTGCCACTTAGCTTCCTCGGCATCCATCCCCCCATCATTTTCCACCAGGTCAATGACTGAATTAACCTCCACCAAGATAGTCTTGTATGTCCTAAATATTGACGGGATTGCCTTCTCTTTGAACTGTTTGAAGTCATTTATCCAATTGACACTCGCTTGAATGAAAGAGGGGGTTAATCCTACCGACAAATCTTTTGTAGCCCTTTTATCAATCATGGCTTGTAATGAAGCCTTTGAATAGTTTGGGTCAGTGGGACCCACCATCTTTTGGATGAACCCTTTCAATGCTTCATTCTAGTCTATTAACACCTTGATGGTTTCTTCATCTTTACTCATGAAACCCAGAGGATGCTTGAGTCCCAAGGCCACTAATGTCTTTCTTCCTTCTCTGGTTGGTTCCCCCAAGTCCACCTCTTTGAATGTGTAGTCTCCTAATGAACTCGTGGTTTAAGAGGTGCTCGGGGGTGGGATAGCTATTTGTGGTGTCCACCGGCCCTTAGGGTCTTGGGTCACATATGACATAGTTTTAGCAGGCACACTCACATCTGCATGGTGGAAGGCTTGCTTCATAGCAGTTATACTTGTATCTTCTCCGTCGAGTTCACTTGTGTAGGTTCTTTTCTGAGGTTGCATCTCCTTGGTAAACAAAGTAGGTTTATTGGAGGTAGTTACTTGCTCATATGGCGCCACATGGAGAATTGAGGTCAAGCCTTGTTTCCCTGGAGCCATCCCCTATTCTGATTCCTTATCTGCCCCTTTTTCTTGTCCATCTTTTCCTTCTTCCATTCTATCCCCTTCCGTATCCCTTTGGATTTCCTCTTCTTCCTTATCTTGCTCATTAACCTCCTTTTCCTTTTCCTTCTCTGGGCCCTGGTCAGTTGATGAATCAATTACAACTTCTGGCCTAAGACCGGTCATGTCCTCGAGTGAGGTTTGAAAAGGTGATGTGTCATTTGTGCCCACTACTCCTTCAGTTGCCTGAGTGGCACATGTTGAAGGGGTTGATGTTGGTGGAATAAATGTTGGCATGACTGTAGTGGGAGATGAGGAGATGGTGGTAGTAGATAGAGGCGGAGTTGGTACAAGAGGAGGTGTTGGAGTCGGTAGGGAAGTTGGTGGAGTAAGTATGTGGGGTGGTGGAGTGAAAACATGGCTCCCTCCAGCTACATTGTCTATTACTAAACCCTGAGTTACCCCACTGTCTTGGGTTTTAGGCCCTGGAGCAGAATTGGGGCCTACTAGTGGAGTAGGAACATTCACTGGAAGATTGGTGAACTGGACCGGTGGAGGAGTAAGGGCTACCTGAGGTTGTATGAGTGGTGGAGTGAGGGAAACTTGAGGTTGTATGAGTGGTGGTGCCCTAGCGTATGTTTCTTGGCCTTGGTCTGAAAATCCTTCAAGTCCCTTAAAATCAGAGAGCATAAACTCATCTGGCCCTAATTGATCCATAGGATCATCCTGTGCTTTGGGATCCTCTCTATGTTTCTTAGTAGTCTCCTTTTCTCTCCTCTTCTGTAACCTAGTCTTCCAGACTAGGGGCTCACTTGCTTCCTCTTTCTCAGGCTCTTGCTGTATAGTTTCCAATTGCGGAGACTCAAAACTCTTCTTCCTCTTATAGGTTTTCTTCTCAGCGGTGGGGGAAGATTATCTAGAGGTGGATGGGCCTTCTCCTGATTGGGGTTGTGAAAATCTTGCTGGTGGGTCAATCTGGCTCGTCATTCTGGTTTTCTTAGGCCTAGGATTGGAGCCATATTCAACTGGTCGTTCATGACCATACACTGTTCTTGGCTTCTGAGGGGGAGCCTTCTTGTATTTAGGAGCTATTGACTTCTCCCCTCGTTGTTTCTCTACTTTCTTGGAGTGATCCATTAATGTTTTCACTTGGATCAGACTCATCCGGTGTGGCTTCTTGATCCAAGATATGGCAGTTTTTATCACGTGCCTTGCCCTAAAGTCAATGTCATCATTTTCATCTTTGTCTACCTCAGCATTCATGATTGGCCGGTCATACACCTTATCTTGTGTGTAAATGTCTTCTAAGACATCCTCTGAATCACATTCCCATATCTTTGGGGAAATAGGAACCTTCAACACCTCTTTGGCAAGAGCTAGGTTAATTCTCCAGTAATCTCAGATTCTGACCTCATGGTCATCTATACAGTTTATCCAATGATCTTCCAGATGTGGCTCATGTACATAGAATCTGCCGATGATATGGCTCTAAGTACCTATGGGGTAAAAATGAGCTCGTACTATCTTGTAAACTGGCAAGGGGCAATCATCCCATTCAAAAGCAAGGGATTTGCAAACCTTCATGTCTTGTAGTGTATAGGGTCCCAAAGAGATGGGAAAGTCCCAACAATGTTTCTTCTTATGTTTGATGTGCTCGTATGCATCCACGAGCTGCCTGGCCATCTCCAGTATGATTATCCAGTCAGATGGATACCTAGGTAGCTTCTTTGGTTGTATGGTTGACCCAGCTATCTGAATGTATGTGAATGTCCTAAGCTAGATGAAATAGGCCCCAATGGCCCTCACCTTAGCCGCAGCTTCTTCTGACATTCTTTTGGAAAAGTCACCCTCAATAGATTGGATGACCGCGAAAATGAATGCGTTGTTGACTATTCGGTAATCAAGGGAATCCTCTGACATCTTTTCTCCCTTTACCAACTATGGGTATACAAGATGGGGCCATGCATTTGGATCATTCAGACTTCCCCTCTTTGTGAGGCTGGGATAATCTGCTCATGCAGCTAGTAGATACATTATGTAGGTGCTCATGTAGAACTTTGGGTTATGCTTCACTGCTGTCAACTGCTCATCCAAGTTGTCACTAATAATAGTGCCCCAGTCGAATCTTTCCTTTTGTTCCCTGATCCTCTGTATCAGCAGGATCATCCAATGCTCAAGTTGGGCAGACTATGGTAACCCATACACCCGACTTATCATTGTTATAGCTTCCTGGATATCATCTCTCATGTAACCCCTCCGGAGGTCTATCTTGTGCAGTCTATTCTTGGGAACTGGTTGCTTCAAGTATTCCTTATTCATCATGTCATTTACTATTTGCTCCCTATTACCAAACCATTTTTTCCCCTTTTTAATGTAGAAATCATAGAACTTATCTATGCCTTTGTGGAGGTGAAAGACGTCTTCAATGACATCCAGCCTGATGTCCAATACAACCTGATCTTCTGAGTTTACCACTACCCTTTTGTCTGAATCACAGTGGTGAGCTAAGGTGATGATCAATTCTAAAGATGTAACAACCACAGGGTGTGCGGCTGCATTTACCAGGACGGATAGGACTAATGATGTACAGTCATCAGATCTATTTTTCGGTTGGGAGCACTGGGTTAGGAATTCATTCCAATCTACGTTCCCGATGTTGGTATCAGATATCTTGCTGTGTTTGTTCCCCACCTTTGAGCTGGGGGGATTCCCCTTGTATTGAAATTTCATTGGGGATACTGTCTTTGGTTCAGTCATTCCTACAAGAAAATACAAACATCAGTAGCTTATTGAATAGAAGAACAATTTAAATTATGAAAGCAAGTAAAGAAAGTTGAAAAAATAGCTAAAGCTCAAGCTTTTCGCACTTTCAGACCTTTCAGGGATTTTGGACACCGAAAACTAAATCAGAGACCGAATCATCTGAAAGTGTGAACATGCCAAAATGGTAAAGCCAAGGCCATTGGAGGTTTTGGAGTTTCAGACACCGAACTAGGAGAGGTTTGCTCAAGAATGCCGAATCATCCAGACATGGTGAGGAGCCGGGATGGACCGATTGGAGGTTTCATTTGTTCAGATTTTTGGACTTTCAGACCTTTCAAACATTCAAAAGGCTGAAATGTCCAAAACAACACTTGGCGAGGATGAGATCTATTTTTCAGCCTTTCGGAGGCCGAAAACCCGTGGAAAGCACTGCGACTGACAAAAATGGAAAACCCTAAACCTAGACCCAATGACCCAAGAAAAACCAAAGGGCCAATAGGGAGGGCCATCCCTGTCGACGTATGATGACACAGAATCCCCAAAGGGCACCAAAACAAAGTGCCCTAGGCTGGAGAAGCACTAGGGACACCAAAAAGACCCTAAACCTAGTGCAAACCAAAAGCGCTAAACGAAGAAGAGTAGAGGAAACTTACCGCGATCGACCAAGTGAAGGGAGGGCAACCAAGCGATGACACGAAGGCAGACGGTGAGGATTAGACAGAATGCAAGCAAGAGCACAAACCAAAAAAATGCAAAGTGATGAAACAAAGGAGGCTACCCCTTTATAACCGGCGGGCTGATGTCAGCGGGTTCAGGGTTTCAGAGACCGAATCGTCGAAAACCCAGATGAGGACTTAGAACCTTTCGGCCTTTTGGTGATTTCAAACTCTGAAATAACTGAAAGATCAGGTTTTCAGCCTTTTGGCCATTCTGGTATTTCAGAGGACATAGGTCCTCCAAAAGTTTGAAAGGGCTGCAAGGCCGAAAAAGGGTTCTTCCTGATCTTTCTTTGGTTTTAGTAATCATTTTTTGGTGGCTAATTGGATCTCTGCGAGGGGGGGACACGAAAGAAGGGAAAAAGGAAACAAAAGAAAAAGGGGGGTCCCCATGGTCAGAGGACCTAAAATGGGGTGTGTGTTGTGGATCCACAATAGGTACAGTACTAAACATTTCCTGGGTACCAACGCTGGCAGTACCATCCCAGCCTATAACACAGCCCGTGCTGCAAACACAGTCGACACCTAGAAAAGTAAACATGGTGACTAACAAGGAGAAGTTGTGAAGTTCCATGGTGATGGAAAAGAGGATCCCGTCTGACATTGCCACACATGTTAGACAATTTGGTCTATGAATGGAGTCGTTGACTAGGCCAAGTGGATGAAATAGTTTCTGGCAACCCTCCGAGGGGTAGCAATCGATTGGTACTCTGACTTAGACAAAATTGGAGTGACCACTTGAGACACATTGAAGAAGGCATTTGAGAAGGAGTTTAGGCTCTTGAGAGACGACAATGAAATCATATCTGAAATATATGGAACCAAGCAAGGGAAAAAAGAGACCATGCCAGCCTATGACCGCCGGCTAAAGGAACTAGTGGGAAAGATAGAGAGTCAGCCAGCCGACGGCTTGAAGAAAAGATGGTTTGTAGAAGGGTTGAAATCAAACCTCCAGAGGAAGATGAAGATAGTTCCTCCCACCTTATATAATGATGCATATAACTAGGTGATGGACTTGGAAAGCGAACAAAAGATGTTGAAGAAGAAGAAAAACCAGTCCTCTTCGTCAGATGAGGATGACACTTCAGGGGACGATAGCGGAAGTGACAGAGAAGCAAAGAAAAAACTCACCGCACTACAAAAGGATATGGAAAGGATGCTTAAAGAATTCAAAACTATGAAGGGAAGCACCAGTCAGAATGAAGAAGGAGACTTGTTGTATACCGACTGTAAGGAAGCCGACCACACCAAAGGCTCTTGTCCAAAAAATCCATTCTGTGATATCTGCCAAGTTATGGTTCACTCTGTCAAGGAGTGCCCGTACAACATGAAGTCACAAAGTGCACAAGTATTATTCAAAGAATAGGCCACAACATCGGCACCAGTAGGCACCTCCCAACAAACAAACACCACATTGTCATCCGGAGGCTACCGGGATAATAGGCGAGGGGGAAATAATAACAACAATAATAACCAAAGCCACATCTAGTATGACACCACAGGGAGACCTATCATTCAATGCAGGGTCTATATCCAATGGGGGCACTTCGCTCAGGACTGTAAAGCTGAGGGTTCTTCCCCACAACACTTGTGTAAATGGTGTGGTCCTGGTGACCATGATGATGCACACTATTCGAAGGGAGTGAACCTTATAGACATTGATAATACCATTCTCATACTTACAAGGGGCCAAGCGAAGAAGGCCACATATTTAGATCCCTATACGGAGACAGAGAGGACATATGAAGAAAAAAAATAATTGAGAAGGAGATGGTCGCACAATAGAAGAGCACCCAGGAAGCTACCAACACCTCACACATGATGGTGGAGGAAAACATCTTAAGGCAGGTATTACAAATGGAGGTGTTGGTAAAACTCCAGGACCTCCTAGAGACCATACCTCAATTAAGGATGGCTATCCTTAACATGAGACCATCACAACCTCATCAGGTACCTAAAACTTCTCCAAGTCTTACTGCAGATCCTATGTTGCTGGCTGTGAATAGTGGGCATCACCCAACAGTGGTCGAGAGGGTATCCTCTGCACCACTCTTACAGACACCATAGTAGATGGAGGGTCCAGAGTAAATGTACTTCTGGAGGAGACATGGAAAAAGTTGAGGAAACCCACACTATGGCCTTCGAAATTCAGCTTGTTGGGAGCAGACCAACATGACATTAAACCCATCAGAACCCTCATGGCTCAACATGTGATGATTGGGAAACAACCCTTCATACTCAACTTTATGGTGCTCCCACTAAAGAAAAAGGGGTACGATGCTATTTTGGGATGAGGGTGGCTCACCTCGGCGAAGGTGAACCACAACTAGAAGTAGAACACACTCACCATGGAGAAAGCTAGGAGGGAGTACGTGATTGACCTCCGCACACAAATGGTGAGTGAGGAGTTAGCATCTTCAGACTCAGAATCTGAAGGAGAGCAATTGGGAGAAGATAGAGGGCAAAGAAGAATGGAGCCCAATGACAAAGGGGTGTTGGAGTTGGAAGAATGTTTTGTGGATGATGGAGATTCAATGAATGACCTTTTTCATTAGAAAATGGAAGATTACAAGTTCTTCACATCATCTTGTAACATGCTAAGAATTAGGGAGGAGGAAGCCACCCCCGCATACCAAGAGGTAAAATAAAAGGGGAAAAACCTTAGAGACGATGCTCATGTCAGTGATGGTTGGAACCCCGTGGCTGCATACTTGAAATTCTTTATTCTCCTTCTTCTTATGTATGGGCTAGCGATGGTGGTCCCTATAGAATTTATGGTTTCCATCCTTTGGATCACCATCGAAAACAAACCAAAGGACAAAGTTTAGGAAGTTGGCTATGATGGGGCCATCCAACTGTGGACTCTCTGTTAGGAACCTGTGTGTTCCTTCTATTTATTTTGTTAGTGTAGTGTTGTTGGACGTATATGCTTTGTAAGTCATCCCATGAGTATATTTTATTATCCCACATGCGTAGGTAGTATTAATTTTCTAGATTGTACTTAGTATATAAGTGTATGTTGAGGCCTTTGATGGGTACCGACGAATTTATTGTATTGAGCTTGCTCAAAGGAGGCTACCCCTTAAAGTGGCCTGTGATCAATAGATTCACTCTGAGTTCTACTATGCTCTATATTCTGTTATTTCGTGCATTTTCACCATATTGCTATTGGAGGTTCTTCACATCTGGTATCAGAGCACTCTCTTGGGCTTGCTGGGTGGAAATTACGTCAATTTTTTTTTTTCATCGTGGCCTTTAGGTTCCTTTTTATTCGTAGCTTGTTATTGAAATACTTCTTTTCAGTTATCTTCCTTGCTTTCTTCTTGTTTCCTCTCAACATTCCTCAGAACCCCTGAAATACCATTCTGCATACTTCCTTCCTTGACGACCCTACCCCAAATTCTACATATCGAAGCCCTAAATCCCTCATTTATCTAATTTTAGGGTTTTCCCTATCTTTTTCACCTCTCATCCAATCGCCACCAAACTGAGCCACAAGGTTCAATTCCTAATTTTTCTCCCTTGTCCCTCTTGGACCACTCGTCTCATTCCGCCTCCTCAACCCTGAAACCCTCATTTTTATTTTTCCCTTTTCATCAAAAAGTGTCCAACCACTCATCAAACACCCATTACCCATATGAGTTTTGCCCAAATCCAAGTTTGCCCTAACTAAAAAAGTTTCTGTTTCTCATTTTCTACCCATTTCCAAAAAAAAAAAAAAAAAAAATTTCTGGTTTATGGTTGTTACATGTACAGGAGCAAAAATCATGGAGGAGGAACTTGCATCCCTCAAAACCAAACTTCAAGATCTAGATGACAAATTTCTGGGTCTCACTCTTCAGCATTCAGCCATGAACCGCAATTATCCTGGAGACACTGGGTTCTCTTCTAGCAATTTTTGTGGACCGAAGCTTGATTTTCCTCGCTTCGATGGTGCTGATCTGACTGGATGGATTTATAGGGCAAAGCAGTATTTTAGCTTGTATAATACTTTGGATAGCAACAAAGTCTCACTTGCATCTTTTCATTTGGAACATGAAGCTCTTCAATGGTTCCGTTGGTACATCAAGGCTAATGTAGACACAACATGGACAAAATTGTGCACACTCCTTTTGGAGTGCTTTGGACCTAGTGCTTTTGATGATTTCATAGGAGCACTCACTAAATTGTGCCAAACAGGCACTGTAAGAGAATGCCAGATAGAGTTTGAAAAATTAGCTAATCACATAGAGGGATTGTCTGATGAATTCTTCCGCAGTTGTTTTGTCAGTGGTCTGAAGGATGCACTTCGATCAAAGTAAAAATGTTCTGACCCACTACAATGATGGAAGCCCTTGGGTTGGCTAAGTTAGTGGAGGACAAAATTAGTGCTCTACAACATTCCAGATCCAATTTTGTTCCATTCAGAAATACAGGTTCTCACAACCCTCAAGTCACGCCAGCTCCCAGAACTACTCCTATCAAGCACTTGTCTAAAACAGAGATGCGGGCTAGGTGAGAAAAATGGCTTTGTTATAATTGTGATGAGAAATGGTCCCAAGGCCATAGATGTGTTTAGAAAAATCTCTACCTCTTGGATGTGGATTCTCCACGTGAATTATAAGAATATGTAGATGCGCACGAAATAGTGGATGATGAGGTTGAGCCTCAACATCCTGAACCTCCTTCGCTAGAAGCTCAACTAGAGATATCTATCCATGCTTTGGTAGGAGTCACTACTCCACAAACCATGTGGATCCAGGGTTTCTTCAAGAAGATCCCTCTTACTATACTCATTGATTCTGGCAGCACTCATAACTTCATTGACCCCCGAATAGCCAAACAGGCTGATTGCTTTGTCCATCCCTGCTCTAGCTTTGAAGTCATGATTTCCAATGGGGAACTTTACCTTGCAAAGGGAAATGTCATGATGTGCGTATCTCTATTAGAGATTATAACTACACTCTAACATGTTTTCCTTGCCCTTAGGTGGATGTGATGTGGTTTTTGACGCCCAATGGTTACGCACTCTTGGCCCCATTCTATGGGATTTTGCTGAACTTTGGATGCAGTTTTCAGCCAATGGGCAACAACACACTTTGAAAGGCTTACAACTAGGGTCTCTCAGCATCATCAGTTCACATCTTATGGAAAAACTTCTTAAGAAGAATTCACATGGTGTCATCACTCAGCTCCATTCCATTCAGATGCATCCATCAGCGGTCTCTAGTACTCCTGTAGATCTACAACAAATTTTGGATAAGTATTCAGGTGTATTTGCTAAACCTATGGGATTTCCCCCTTCTCACCCAGAGGACCACCATATTCAGCTCCTTCCTGGGAGTGTTCCGTCCAACATCAGGCCCTACCATTACCCATTCCATCAGAAGACCAAAATCAAGATGCTCGTTTGTGACTTACTGAAGCAAGGTATTATTCGCCCTAGTACCAGTTCCTTTTCTTCTCCAGTTTTTCTTGTCCACAAAAAAGATGGGTCATGGTGACTCTACATTGATTTTTGAGTACTTAATCATCTCACTATAAAGGATAAGTTTCCCATTCTGATTGTTGATGAACTTCTTGATGAGCTTCATGGCGCTCATTTTTTCTCCAAGTTGTATCTTCATTCTGTGTTGTTAGTAATAACTGAGAGGTGGGGGGGGTGAATCAGTGGCCTCAAATTTTTATCCAATTTAATCCACTAATCAATACTTCTCAAATTATTAAGTCCCAACAAGATGTATGCCTTTGAAATATTTGAAACAAATAACTGTCTGTCGGTTTACCCTGTCTGTCCTGTTTCTCCTTGATAACCGATAAGCAATAAACTATATTTACCGATACTCAGTAAATAGGCAGAGTATACCAGTCAATCCATAAATGCATATTTAGAATAAAAACACTAAAGTAATTAACCATACACACATAACACAAGGATTTTAACGTGGAAACCCTGTTAAGGGAAAAAACCACTGGGACCGGTACCCCAAATTTTCACTCTTCTAAAGTAAGCCCTATTAGGAGCCAACCTTGTTAAAGGTTACAAGCACACTGTTAAGTGTGACCTTGTTAGAGGATTTTTAATACATAGGTTTTCACTAAGTATCTGGCATCTACACTACCATCCTTGAATCAGTCTCATGACTGTCAATAGGCTTTATGCAAATCTTACTACCATCCTTGAATCAAACTCCTTCTTAGACTGTCAATAGGCTTTAGGTAAGACTGGTGGTACTATCATGAGTCAACCTTCTGGTAATCTGTTAGGATATACCTCAATTACAAAATATTGTTAAGTCCTGCTCTGTTAAGATACTTAATGCTTCAATGGTTAAACTGAAATAAAATGCCCTATTTCTAATGCAACTTAATTGTAGATTTTCAGATCTATTTACTTACAATATATTTCTGATCAATGTATCAATATGATTCATTTGTACTCAACTCTCTCTGCTCTGTGATGTTGTGCTTCTCTGTCTGTCGGTGTCTGCAGAATTCTTTAGCTCTCCCTTAGCTTGATTGATTAGGACTGCATGAAGTTAATCCTTCATCAGTTTATCTTCAGCATCTTCTATCAGTTCACTCTCCCGTGTATCTAATTGCTTCTCGACCACCACACCATGAGAATGAATTATGCTTGTCTCTTAAATAGACATGATTTCCTTAATTCTAGGTTCTTGTTTTTTGTTTCTTGGCGTGAACAATAATCTAGTCAATTTGATTTATGGCTTTAACTCCTGATTTATCTCATAGTTATCTTCTTGCCAACTGTACAAATCACTTTACTTAATTGGGTTTGAATAAAATAAATAAAACAACTAGTTAAGTCTATCCGTTAGCTCTGCCAGCTAGATATTTTGTCATTTTCTAACCTCTCTTTTCTGTCAGTCAAATCTGCAATTTGTCGCTGGTGACAACTGCCAGTTCCATCGGTGTCACTTCAGTTAGCTTCGGGATCTCTGTCCATCGGGCATCATTGGATCTTGCTTCTCAGGCAACACTGTGTTAAGCTCATCGGGCATCCTTTGATTCTTCTTTGTCGGGCAATACTATCTTTTACTCGTCGGGCATCATTGTGACTTTTATCTCTGTCTTTACCGATGGTGTGCACTTCGCCGGTGTAGTCTGTCACTTAGTGAATACTAGACTTTTATGCATTTCTGAAAGCATAACCTTTATTCCATTGATTCTCTAAAGTCTTTGGCATTATGTATATGACCATACAAATGATATCAAGTTGACATCAATGACAATACAAACCATTAACTGATTTAATGTCTTGCATCATCTTCAACTTAATATAGTCAACCATTTAATTAGTTACATGTCATCAATCTCTTCCTTTGGCATTGATGGCAACATGCTATATTATCATACTATATTATTGCTATTACAATATGAAATACACTTGTTGAGATTCATCAAATTACCAAATAGTTTGTTTTGATAACCGATAAAATGTCTGACCGCCGGTAAGCTCTGTGTAAGCTTAGATTTGATTCTTGTACCTTTCTTTTTTCTTCTTCTGATGTGTTGTGACCTCTGTTGGTGTCAATTTTATTTTTGACTGTTCTGCATCTTTGATGTCAATGGCTTGTATTTGCAACTTTTACAAATTCTCTCCCTTTGTATATGATCTCTCCCTGTTTGGAGTAATTTTGACAATGAATAATTTCTGATGATAATATGGAAACATTCTCTCCCTTTGACAACAATGCCAAACATATATTTTACAAATTTCTAACATTCTGTCAACTAATTCCTTTCCTTCCATAATATATTCCTTGAATTTCCCTCATTTATTGTCAATATCAATCTGTTTGTGCTTGGTTCTGATGTATATCTTGTTGTATATAGATGTAGCTTTGAGGTTCAGCATCTGCTTGCATCAATCATGTTTGATATGCTGATAATGTATGGTTGATGTAGCCTTTAGTCCTTTTACTGACTGTTAGACATGGGTTTTACCCCTAGTCTCTTCCTCAGGTATTCAAATGTATCCTTTGGTAGTGGCTTGGTGAAGATATCATCCAATTGTTCTTTTTATTGCACATATTCAAGTATCACCTCTTTCTCTTTCTCTTGTTCTCTTAAGTAATGATACTTGATGGCAATGTTTTTAGTCTTTGCATGCATGACTGGATTCTTGGAAATATTTATTGCACTGGTGTTATCACAATAAATAACTACTGGTTCTTTGATCTTCATATGCATACCATCTAGTAGCTGTTTGATCCATGCAATATTCGAGTAGTTTGCAGCAGCAGCAACATATTCTGCTTCTATAGTAGACTGAGAGATGCATCCTTGCTTCTTGCTAATCCATGTGACAAGTTTGTCACCCATAAAGAATGCTCCTCTAGTTGTGCTCTTCTGGTCATCAAGATTTCCAGCCCAATCAGTGTTGATAAACACTTTTAGTTCAAATTTGCCTTCTCTTCTATACCATAAGCCAAATTCCTCAGTATTCTTTAGATATCTTAGAATTCTTTTCACAATAGTTATATGTGATTCCCTGGGGTTAGTAGAAAATCT
>MU226436.1:3160102-3172043 GCA_018584345.1 Thuja plicata
ATCAAATTTGGGTTAATGAGGAGGATATACCTAAAATAGCCTTCCACACACATGATGGTCACTATGAATTTTTAGTCATGCCCTTTGGCCTCACTAATGCTCCTTCAACATTTCAGGCAGTGATGAACAAAATATTTTGGCCATACCTCTGGAAATTCATTCTGGTCTTCTTCGATGATATCCTCATATATAGAAAAACCTGGGCTGAGCAGCTCCATCATCTGGAGCTTGTAATGCAACTTCTATATGATCATCAACTCTGTGCAAAATAGTCTAAATGTGTGTTTGGCTAGGAGAAAGTGGAGTATCTCGGGCATATTGTTGCACACCAAGGGGTTCGGGTGGATCCTACAAAAATAGATGCCATGAAAAATTGGCCGCATCCTAAAACTCTTAAGAGCCTTCGGGGTTTTTTGGGGCTGACTGGCTATTACCACAAGTTTGTCAAGAATTACGGGAAGATAGCAGCACCATTGACAACTATGTTAAAAAATGATTCTTTTACCTGGACCCATGTTGCTGAGAATGCATTTGAAGAACTGAAACAAGCTATGTGTAGTACACTTATTCTTACTATGCCAAATTTTTTCTATGCCAAATTTTTCCAAGCCCTTCACTATTGAGAGTGATGCTTGCGGCAATGGACTGGGTGCTGTTTTCCTTCAAGATGACCATCCTATTGCATTCACTAGCAAATCCCTTTCTGGTAAGAATCTAGCCCTATCTACTTATGAAAAAGAAATGATGGCTATTTTACATGCTGTACAGAAGTGGCGTCCATACCTCCTAGGGAGTCATTTTTGCATCAAGACTGATTACCAAAGTCTGAAATACTTTTTAGAACAATGAGTATTGACCCCTACACAACAGAAATGGGCCAGAAAACTCATGGGGTATCATTATGAGATCAGCTACAAGAAGAGTAAGGGCAATATTGTGGCAGACACTCTTTCTCGCACATTTGATGATCAAGCTTCCCTTTCAGCTATTTCTATACCAATTCCCAATTGGTTAGCATCTGTTTAGTAGGGCTATGTTAGTGACTCTTCTTTATCTCAAATCATTCACCAGCTGGCCAATAATCCTTCTGATATTCCGCATTACTCTTGGGATGGTGCTTCTCTCTGATACAAGGGTCGTCTAGTGCTTCCTCAGAATCTAGATCTGCAACAGGCTATTTTTTATGAACTCCATGCTTCTCCTTCGGCAGGGCACTCAGGATTCCTCAAAACTTATGAGAGGGCAAGGCAAAACTTCTTTTAGAAAGGAATGAAATAGATGATTCAACAGATGGTGGCTGAATGTGATACCTGCCAATGCCACAAGGGTGAAACAACCCTCCTTCTTGGCTTGCTAGAACCCTTGCCCATCCCTACACGGATTTGGACTAATATTTCTATGGGTTTCATTAAAGGGCTTCCTAAATCAGGCAGAAAGATAGTGATCTTGGTTGTGGTTGACCGTCTCTCTAAATATAGTCATTTTTGTGCCCTCAGCCACCCCTATACTACCTCCTCAGTTGCACAAATCTTCATGGACCAGATCTTCCGTCTTTATGGCCTCCCTTCTTCCATTGTCTTAGATCGTGATGCAACTTTTACCAGTCATTTTTGGACTAAACTGTTTCAGCAAATTGGCACCAAATTGAAGATGAGTTAGGGCTATCACCCACAAACCGATGGTCAGACCAAAATTGTCAACAAATGCTTGGAAACTTATCTTCGCTACTTCACTTCGGAACAACAACATCAGTGGGCCAAGTGGCTTCCTTTAGCTGAATGGTGGTACAATACCTCTTACCACACTACCTCTAAAATGAATCCATATGAAGTAGTCTATGGTCAGGCACCTCCAGTGCTCCTTCCCTACACTCCTAACAGCTCACCAGTCTAGGCAGTTGACATAGTTCTCCGCACTAGGGATCAGATTCTTTGCACCTTACAAGACAATCTTCACATGGCCCGGAATCGAATGAAACAACAGGCAGATCAACACCGTTCTAAGCGCTCATTTCAAGTTGGGGATATGGTTTTTCTTTGTCTATAGCCATACAAGCAATCCTCCCTAAATCTTAAAGGGCATCATAAGCTGGCCCCAAAATTTTATGGGCCATATAAGGTTCTGCAGAAGATTGGTTCAGTTGCTTATAAACTGGAACTTCCTCCTTCTTCCCACATTAATCTAGTATTTCATGTTTCTTGTCTCAATCAAGTTCTTGGTACCAATGTCAGAGCACAAACTGCTCTCCCTGATATGGATAAGGAAGGATCCGTTATCCTGGAGCCTGCGACAATCCTTGACCGGCACACTCGTCAGCTTCGCTCTCACTCCATCTCTGAGGTCTTGATTCAATGGCATGGAATGCAACCAGAGGATGCTACATGGGAACCCCTTCTTCAGATTCAGCAACAATTTCCACACCTTAAGCTTTGAGGACAAAGCTTTTTTCTAAGAGAGAGGGGATGTTAGGAACCTATGTGTTCCTTCTATTTATTTTGTTAGTGTAGTGTTGTTGGACGCATATGCTTTGTAAGTCATCCCGTGAGTATATTTTATTATCCCACATGCATAGGTTGTGAACACACAACATTGAGAAGATGAGACCTAGAGATGCTGCAGGCATTGATTGTCTGCGCGCCAGTGGTGGCAAGAGAGGTAGCAGGGTACTATGATTTGAGGAGTATGTCTTGGCTAGACATGAGGCTGCTGTGGTGGAGGCATAGAGAGCTTGGGAGGAGCTAACCACTAGGTTGGAGGTAATAGAGAAAGACTTGGCTTAGTGTACCTAGTAGTTGGGTGTAGAGAAGGCAACATGGCTATTGAGGGGAAAGTGGTTGGAGGCAATATCATTTGAGCAGAAGATTTGCAGCACTTGGTAGAGGCTGAGACAGAGCAACATGTTTTGGTTCTTGTATGTAGTGGTTCATAATTCCTATCTTGTTATGTCTTGGATATTTTGTTGTCGTCTGGAAATGATTTTTCTTTAGGGGGAGATGATGTTAGCATTAGATTTTACTTTATGTTGTGTCAGGTATTAGTTGTATTATGTGTGTTTTGACGGTACTTAGTTATTACTAGACGATAGCTGGGAATCGGTGGTGACGTTTGGTCACACCCCTTTGGGTTTTATATAAGCAATGTACTTTATCTTCAGAGGATAATATGATATAGTGACTATTGTAAATGTACTCAAGTTACAAATGATTAATACAGATTATGGTATTCTCTAATCTATCTTATGTATTTGCATTTCTGTACAACGTCTATGCATCAGTAAACTAGGTTACCCCAGCGGGTAAACAACATCACCCAGTCTAACTATCTTCTCTCCACCCTAGGGAAACTTTGTCGCTTGTTACTTCTTCATATCGTCTATTATTTTAAACATCTTTGAAACAATGTTATTCTAACACTATGTCGAAGAGGGAAAAATGTAGAAATTTGATTACATTATTAAGTAATCTTATTTAGTTCTTACCTAGGGCATTGAAAATTAAATATCTTATATTTATTTAGTCCATGTTATCCCCTATTTAATTAATCCAATTAATTAACTATAGTCCAATCAATTATCTAAATGACAACCCATAGTCTGATAATTAATTAAATTCCCCTTCCTCTATCAATTTAAATAAATATACTTTAGCTATTTAAATTAATTCATAAACCCCTTTTCCTCCATTTTTGAATTAAATAATACATTTAATTCAATTTGAGAACATGGCTCCTAACTTTAACCCCTAACCTAACCTATCCCAACCACCTAACCCATGGTTCTAACTCAACCCACCCCTTCATATATATTAACCCCTCTTAATTAGTTAATTAACTTTGATTGACTAATTAACCCCTCTAATCATTCTCTCTCCTCCCATCACATCCTCATAATTCTCCCACTTTCTCTCTAATCATCCCTAAGCCAAGCCTAATTAATCACTCCTTAAACATTTGCACAATCATAATTTAAAGATTAAGGAATCCTAATCCTCACCCAAGTCAACCTTCATGTCACATCCCTCAAATCCACAACCATATGCATTTAAGTCTTCCTTAAATGCTCTTACATTCCTCTTACACACTCAATTCATCTCTTACATCTTTGTTCCCTCTCACATCTCCCAAAATGGTCACATTCCCCCATTCTTCCAAACCTCTCTCCTTGAGACACTTGTCATAATGAGAAGCATTTGAGAAATCACAATCCATGTGCTCTCTCTCAAATGCATCTCCACCCTTCCTCAAGTTTTCATCTCAACGATCCATTCAGCCCTCTTCTTTCCTATAAATTGAACCCTCTTCCCTTCACAAATGGTCCACCATCAAAGGAAAGTTATAATGCCATTTTGAGAGCCAAAAACCATCAACATACCCTTATAATGCTAAAATCCGTTCAAAACGCTTGAATCTTGAACAAATCACTTGGAGAACACATATCAAATCAAGTATTGGACAAATATATACTACAAAGGAGGCTACTTGAGTTTGAGGTTTGCATTCTCTCTTGGTTGTTGGTTTTATTTGTAGTTCGAATCTATTTGTCGCATTATTCTAGTTGCTTGAATGCTATAACTAGTTTATTATGTTCTATTAACTTCTATTTTATTGCATACAATTAATAACATATATTACATGTTACATTGAGTCCATTCCATGATAATTAAAGGTTACATTCATGGAATGGCTCAAGACATTATAAATTTCTTCAAAATACTAAAAAAACTCCTACTGTTTTGGGACAGTCAATACAAACAATGAAAGAACAAAATTAATAGATAACCAAGACACTTCAATACTACATGGATATGAAATCATTCAACTATTTGGTATCAAAATAAACTTAGGACATCAAAACTCAATAAAATGATGCTTAAAACAATACAAAATTGCAATAAATATAAATTTTATTGCTTTGCAATGTCCCAACCCGTACAAACTGTACTCTCATTTTTAAAATGCCTTCCATGACTTTAAATAGACTCCAAACAACTACCCCAACCGATCAAATGCAGTTGTTCTTCATTATAAACACTAATTGGTATTCTATTGTAAAAGGTTTCAGGGTCCTTTCAAAACCTATTTTTACCTTAATCAAAAACACTAATTGCATTAGTTTTGGCATTTCCACACCAAAATGGAAATTAGCCATTACATTTTAAATATTTGAATTTAAATTCTCATTTAAACCACCCAAATAGATTCCTATCCAAAAATACTAATCCTTACAGGATTGAAATGTTTTATTAAACAAATATAAATGCTTTTAGGACCCTTCCCAATCCTAGGCCCATGAGATCTATCATTTGGTCCTATGGTCCTATTAGGACCATTAGGACAATTACTCTTTACATCGAGCTTATTACAATCATAAGCCATGATTGGATTCAAAATATCATAGTTAATCATCATAGTTAATCATCATAGGTCCTCCAAGTACATCTTTTCCTCTGGAAATCATCTTGTCTTCAACATGCCCATGATGAGGTGCTCCTATACCATACTCCCCAACAAGAAAATAACTCTTGCCCCAAGAGTTAAGTGGTTTGTTCCCTACTCCATAGCTCCTCCTTGAAGGTGTGTGTCCATTTGTTTTCAGAGGGGACATCTATTGTGATAAAAACTCCTGAAAATGATCTCTAACTCTTCCCCAGCCTACATTCACCTTACAAGAAATATTAGCATTAAAAAACTTATGTTCAGTCCCTTCCATGGGACAACCATTTCCTTGCTACTTCTCATGCTTTCTCCCTATCCTCTTCAAGTTCCTTGAACATGTCCAATCATATACCAATGATTATTTATCCTCCTCTTTGTTCTCGCCCTTATAGGGCAGTCAATTGCACCAATATGGATGCTTTCTTGACCCAAACCAATCTGCATTTTAGATTTGTCATGTACCACTGTCAGAACCAGTAGTTGTTGCTGCTTTTCATCCTTTTTCCAACTTGTATCATCCTTCTTCCATGCCTGCATACACCTCTTTATTTTCTCACCAAAATAAATTACAATATTATCTTTCTTTCCTCTACATGGTAAAGGGCTTAATTCACATCTTCTATCATCCTTATGTACTAGATATTTGTTTGTATACCCATTGTAGATTGTCCTTCTCTAATGTTGCCATGGTCTCCCCAAAGATTATATGCCCACAAGTCAATGGCTTTAAAGTGGCTTTATAAGGGTTAGGATGATCAAATGTTTTCAATCCCAACTTAGATACCATATCAATTGAAACAAGATTATCATGAGCTCCTGAATCTATGATTAATCAACACAACATTCCATGGCTTACACAAATTGTCTTGAAAATAGAAACCTATGGAGTTAGTTTACCTTTCCTTACCATAAGAAATTCTCCATCCATCTCAGGGTTTTCTTGTAAGGTTTTTTCTTCTTCCTTCCGTGGTTCCTCTTATGCTAAGCTATTCTTCTATCTCTGCCTTTGTCTGATTCTTCCCACCTTGGACATTTAAATGATGGATGCCCAACTTTATTGAAATGGTAACACCTTCTAGTAAATGTTTGTGTTCCTCTTCCACCACCAAATCTTCCACCTCTATAACCACCTCTTTGTTTTGAACCTAAGTCTTTTCCCTTATCCTTATCATTGCTACTCTAAAATTCATTGTTTTTTCTTCCACCCCTACTTCTCATTGATGATCCTCCTCTATTGTTGTTGCCTTGTCTATTATGTTTCCTTTTCAGATTCTCCTCTTCCCTAACAAAAAGTTGAGAGCATTCCCCAAGTGTTTGAGGAACACTCAAACCATTCTCATTTTGTTGATTGTACCTAAGGCCATTTAGTTACCTAGCCACATTTTCATCTTCATCCTCAACTCCTCCTCTAATACTCAACTTATAAAATTTCTTGGTATAACTCATCACATACATATCCCTCTATTTTAAATTTTGTCTCATCCTCTTAGTTTTAATTGCAAAGTCAGATGGAAAAAAATGACTTTTCACCATAGCCTTCATCTTCTCCCAACTAGTGACTTTGTTCAATCCTCTAGTTGTTGTCTCAGTCTGCATACTGGTCCACCAAGTCAATGTAGTACCCCTTAGCCTAGAATTAGCAAATTTTACCTTCTTGTCTTCATCCATGTATTCTGACTCAAATAAAATTTCAAAGGCTTCCAACCACCATAGAACTTCTTCACTCTACATCCTTCCTTGGTACATTAGTAGGTCACTAAATCCTCCACTTTGAACTACCTTTAGTAGTATTACCAACCTCATCTCCTAGGGATCTTCTTCTTCCCTATGGTCTTCATGTCTTCCATCCTCATTGTGCTCTTCCTCGTTTTCATGACTTCCTTCCCTGCTAAGGATCTTCCCTCTCTTTCTCAAGGGTTTCATTCCTTGATAAGAGTTGTAGTCTCTCTCTCTCCTACCTTTCCTATCCTCTCTGTCCTTTTCTTCTTCAAGTTCCCTCTTCTCCCTCTCAAGATATTCCTTCAACTCTACAATCTCCCTAGCCATCTGGTTCTTTGGTGCTATCCTTCTCCATGAAATCTAAATACTTCCCCCAAGTACCTACTTGCCTCTCTGATACCACTATAATGTAGAGGAAAGTGTGGATGGACAATAACTTAGTCAAATAGGTTTTGTTAAAGTCTTAAATCTCCTTGTTCCTTCTAAGTGTTCCAAAGGCACCTCAAGACTACTATAGGGAAAAACTCAATCCCATACTTGATGATGACTACCAAGGTCTGAAAGCACCTATTACCACCTATAGTGATGAGAATCAATAGATCCCAATTTTTCAATTACTCACAATGCATCCAAACCTAATTTTGCTCCTTCACCAAGCCTACTAGCCCTCACTAGACAATTTTTCTTCGTTTTCTTCAAAAATTCCCAAAACACTTCCCAAAATGAATGGATATTTAAACACCCTTTACTAAAACTCATAACATATCCCAAAACCAACTGTGGTTTCTTTTGACAAACTATATGGAAATTGGCAATTTGACTGGTTTTAAGAGACATTTAGCCCACTTTTACAAAGAAAGTACCCTTTATATCTGCTACCACAACACCTCACTTTTCAAAGAGTTTAAAAATGGTATAAAACAAAGGATTCTCCAATTTTTTGGTTAATATCAAGTCTCCCTATGGGGTTTCTACAAAACCCTCACCAAATTGTATCAAAACTAGGGACTTCTAGTCGAAACCCCTCCTCTCACTTACAAACATCAACCAAAGGTCCTACACCATGTATTCCATTTATAATTTGACTTCTTCTTCTTCTTTTTTTTTACATAAAATCATACCCTCCTTAAGTCCTCTCTCCTACTGCAATACTTGTGGCACTTATTTTGCGCCCTTACCCTGCACTTTCCAATGGTGTACACCAAATATTGTCAAATCCTACATAAATAATGTTAGTAACATATATTAAATGTTACATTGAGTCCATTCCATGAGAATCAAAGGTTACATTCATGGAATGGCTCAAGACATTATAAATTTCTTCAAAATACTAAAAAAACTCCCACCGTTTTAGGATAGTCAACACAAACAATGAAAGAAAAGAATTAATAGATAGTAAACACACTTAAATATTGCATGCATATTAAATTATTCACTTAAATATTGCATGAATATTAAATTATTCAACTAGATTATCCATTAGCCATCAATGTTCCAATTGATTTGGAATATTCCATCTTGAATATTTTCAGGACCTCTTTAATGTATTTGGACTGTGTAATGAAAATACCTTTACATTGTTGCATGATCTGTAGACCAAGAAAGAAGTTGATCTCTCCAAACATAGACATCTCAAACTCTTTGCTCATCTCATTAGAAAATGATTTGCATAGCATATCATTGCCTCCAAATATGATGTCATCAACAAATATTTCAGCAATCAAAGTGTTAGCATCAATATCTTCCTTCAAATAAAGATAATTGTTTTCACTAGTCCTTACAAATCCAATACTTATAAGATAGGAATGAAGTCATTCATACTAGGCTCTAGGAGCTTTTTTTAATCCATACAAGGCTTTATGAAGTCTACATACCATGTTTCTCTTGTCTGGATCTACAAAACCTTTTGGTTGTTCAATGTATACCTCTTCTTCAAGTATTCCATTTAGGAATGCAGACTTGACATCCATTTGATATACCTTGAATCCTTTATAAGTAGCATAAGCAAGTATTAGTCTTACACCTTCTAGCCTAGCAACGGGTGCAAAGGTCTCTCCATAGTCAATACCTTCCTCTTGTTCATACCCCTTGCATACTAGTCTTGCTTTGTTTCTTGTGACTTCTCCATTCTCATTCAACTTATTCCTGAATATCCATTTAGTACCAATGACATTCTTTTCATCTAGTCTTGGCACAAGTGACCGTGTCTTGTTCTTCTCAATCTTCTCAATCTCATCATTTATATCACTTATCCATTCTTCATTATCAAGTGCAACATTGACAGATTTTGGTTCAAACTCACAAATTAAACAATTTGAGTTTAAAGACTTACTTCTTGTTCTTGTACCAGCTTTTGTATCTCCTATGATCTGGATCTTTGGATGGTTCCTTCTTACATATCTTACAAGTACAAGTACAACTCTTTTTCTATCAGCTTGATCATCATTTTTTTCTTCATCACCTTGCATATTATTTTGATCATTATCCTGACCATCGGTATTCGCAACTTGACCGTCAGTATTTGCAGCCATCGGTATTTGCAGCTTGACCATCGGTATTTGCAGCTTGACCGTCGGTTGCAACATTCTATTGTTCAGGAATTAAGCACTGTTGCTCAGGTAGAGTGTTGGGTTCTTCAAACTATACAAACTTGTTGTAGTCCTCTGGTTCTTTTGTGCTTTCCAGCTCATTCTTATCTACAAATTCATCTATCTTTACTGTAACATATAAAATGTAACATTTGAAATAAGTGGGGGAAGGAAAAGATATGCCTCTTCTATCCCAAGGTGCACAAAGGAAAGATCCAAATTGATCAACCCAAAAAGGATCAATGCACAAATGAATCAATCATTTAGAAATGAGAGCAAAGAGGAAAGTCTTAAGTCTTAAGTTCCCCATTTTATGGAAATGAATGAATGTGTGATAGATTTAGAATGATTAAGGATTTGAATTGAAATGGATAGGAGAAATGCACTAACCTTGAAATATTGTAGATCATAGAATGCTATTTTCTGGGGTCTGTGCTCTATTTTTGGAAAAACTGAAGTATGATCCGAAAAGGAAACACAGAGACAAACAAAACCCATAAATCATTTTCTGATCTGACACCGTGTTATGAAAAAGGTCAACCTTGACCCACAAATGTCACCCCTGACCCAATAATATCAATCTTGACCAGCATAGCCTCGACATAAAATCTACTCATGGAGCTCGAAAGAAAGCTAAAAAGGGTATCCAGATCTGAGTCCAAATCCGTAGTCCCAAACCTATACCTGCAAGAAAAAGAGGTTTATTTGTTGGGGGGGGGGAGGGGTTTTCCTTATTCAAACCTCAGTTTTTGAATTAACCTCAAATATATAAATGAAATTGTAGAAATAGAAAAAGTAAATGGAACAATTCACCTTGCTCATTTAAAAGTCCTTGTGGAGGATTTGAACCCTTGAATCCACAAGTATAGATGTACCAAATGAATGTAAAATGTAGAATGTTGGATATCTTCAATCCATTTTTTTTATATCTTCAATACCAATCTTGAATGGATCTTGGAAGAGAAAGAGGCTTGGAGGAAAGTGGATGGAGAAATATTCAACAAGGGGGCTCCATAGAGCTTGAATCTTTCAATGGCTACCAATGGATCTCCTTGATTAATTGGATACTTGAATGTAGATGCTTGCTTCAATGGATTATTTCTTT
The DNA here is from genome assembly GCA_018584345.1 of Thuja plicata. NCBI lineage: Eukaryota > Viridiplantae > Streptophyta > Pinopsida > Cupressales > Cupressaceae > Thuja > Thuja plicata. The sequence continues at coordinate 3,170,948 of MU226436.1, forward strand.
CTTCAAGGGCCTTATGATTTCATGCTTCTTTCTTCATGATGGTTCACGTTGTTAGAGAGTCTCTTGTGGTTAGAAAACTTAGAGAAAATGGGAGAGAAAGACTTCCTTTTATATGAAATTAGGGCACAATATTCTAAGGAGGCTGACATAGGAGAATTAAATTCTCATTAGACCTATACCCTTAGAAGTGGACCTATATTAAATATAATTTAGGAATCGACGGTTCAGAACCCGAAACAGCCAACCCGGAAGTGGGAAACAACTTTTGCAAAGATCGACATCTAGAAACTGTGGGACCCCAGGATCTGAACCTTGGGTCAAGGTCAAGGTCAACCTTGACCTAGGTTAGGGTCAAGGTTGACATAGACCAAAAAGGTCAACCCTCACCTTGAGGTCCAAGATCTTAGGTATGCAGTCTAGAATGCAGAAATCAGGTTGGAAAGAAGTGGAAAGTGACGCAGAACAGCGGGAAAGCCAGGTCTAGATCAGGAACCCATTCAAGGTGCTTGATATGACCCCAAACCACTTACTCAAAAGGATAAACTAGTCTACCATGGAAGTGCTTCCATTTTCTGACTATACATTTAGCCCCCACTTTAGCAAGAGTATGGACTCAACGCAAACTCTTGGTAAAGGAAATCATAGAGAAAAGACAATCTTATTGGAATCAAGAGGGACAAAGAAATCCTCAAGCCCCCAAGGGACTTAAGTCTTTATCAACCCTAAGATCATGATAAGAGAGACATCATCGATCAAAGAGAAAGAGAAAGAGATGAGTGGTTAGCTCACCCAGTAAGCTGTGTGTATCTCACTATGAACCACAAAAAGGATAGGATGGCGTACCAAGAAAGCACTTGAAAGTCACCCCATAAATTTGTGCACCTTCTGGCGGCTTTATGCATGTATGTAGTGCATCTTCTGATGGATTTTAAGAAGTACTCATGGATCCATATTCTTATATCACCATGTAATACATTTGTAAAATGCGTATCTCTTTAGGATTTAGCAACTTATGTGTGTTACCTTCCAAGGATTTAGCATATTGAATTGTAATTGAATGCGTATCTCTTCAGGATTTAGCAACTTATGTGCGTTA
>MU226436.1:3201591-3226406 GCA_018584345.1 Thuja plicata
GGAATTTGAGAATCTCCCTCAAAGAGAGGGTTCTCTCCAAACAAGGAGTTGTCTTTGAATGGGAATCCCTGATTGTCTTCTTCGTGAAATTCTCTAAAATGACTTCTAGTTCGCACAGGCATAAGATGAGTTGATTCATCTGACTGACACCGTGGTGAAATCTAAAGTGTTGTCTAAATCCAAGACCAAAGAGACCAATAGATAAATGTCCAACTGAGGATGGAGATAGCGAAGACTCTGATCTTGAGTCAAGGTTAATGAACCTACTCTCACAACCCAGGATAAGGATAGCGCAAACAAAGATGATAAGTTTGAACAAAGGACTTGGTCAATTGGACAAGCGTAACGACATCAGATTTCAAGATAGTGATAGGTTGGACTAACAATAGATTATAGTTGCAATGTGAACTAACAGAAGTGTTATGATAGCACAAATTCTAGAATAGACTAAACGTAGATGGAAGACAAAGTTTTGACAAGTTTTTTGAAACCAATTTGATAGAGTTTCGACAGGATAGCTGAAGTTTCAAATGAGACAAGATAGACAAATATCTGAAGTGTATAGTTTCCAAGATTGTTTGATCGAATTGTTGTTGTTTCAATGAACACTCACGCAAGACACATCATGCAGATTATTTGTTGTAAAAGAAAATAACAGACACACCACAATCCTAGGATAGCCAGGGCAATATCTGTTGAGTTCCCACTTGAACCGAAGTTCAGCCACGTCTACTCATGGCGGACAACTTAGAAGCTTGGAGGCACAGGCTCCTCCTTACATGTGCACTCACTTATTAGGAACACCAAGCTTCAAATCCCAAGGCTAATCACTTCCCAAGGGACCGTTGTCTCTACCAAGAGCTGTGAAACTGTGGGACGTCTTAGTCGGTCTCTGACCTTCTGCGCCAACATATAGAGGGATTTTGGATACTAGAACAAAGTGTGTACTCAAGGCATCCGTTCAGGTGGTTATACTTGCGACAGATTAGCTCCGTTATTGAGGCCTCCTAGCCTATAGAAGTTATGTTCTGCAGGTTTTAACGCACCACAAGGGTACTGAGGAGATCTTCTTCCCGGTATAACACATTCAACACCTGTTCACTGTGACATTAATCACAATGACATTTTTTTATATACCAGTTCTGAAGGGCTTGGCTTTAGCCTGTTACCAGTTGGGCAATCCACTCTCACCGGCTCTGTTAAAGCACTCGGGAGGTAGCCATGCTAAAGGATTTGTATGGATTTCTCTTACACTCAATATCCACAAAGGCAAGGGGAGAGGATATGTCCAGGCAATTCCTAGGATTTACAAAACTAAAAGACACTTCAAGCAGAATGAGAGAACGATAATAGTGTTTCTGGATTTTTGATTATCCCAAAAGGGTGAGAGCATAGTTTCCTGACATCATTGTCATTCCTAAAACAACAAATAAATGTTCATTTTAATAAATCCTGCATGCGGGTTCCTATTTTAAGAAATTAAAAATAAGATGCAAGCACACTATTTTGCGTTCTATTGATCAAAGGCAACCTGCAAAACCAATTCATGAGTAGTTTGAGTTTTGGTCTTCTTGAGTAACATTTTGCAAACCACTGTTAGGCTATATGAAAAAGATAAGATCACAAACAACCATGCCAAAGATTAGTCCATAATATCAAAATCATCAAATCAGAAAATAGAGTGTATATTCAAATAGTACGTAGAAAATCATGCAATTTAAAAAAAAAAATTATTGAAAAAGGTGATCGTATGAGCCCGTACGAGGCTCTGAAAGTTGCAAAAATGAGGATTAGACAACAACAGTCACCGAAAAGAGTGATTTCTGATCAATCCAGATATCAAAATCAAAAACTAACTCCTCCACTACGATCTCTACAAAATTCTACCCCAAATAAAAAAAAAATGCACCCAAAAGGACTCCGAATAAGCAAGATATGGGTTTTCAAAGATACGCTACAAATTTAAAACTTCATATGGTGAAGGCTAAAAAATTTCAACCCTATGATGATGTCATCATAGTCTAAGGTTAAATTTGACGTGCAATAAGCCATCACAAAATGCTAATATTCTTGCAAAATGACGTTTAAACACCCGTCAAATATAGGACACAGGGAACTCCTACGTGGCATAAAACGTGATTGGCTACCCGCGTGGCAGATGCCATGGCAGGTGACGTGGGCTTATGTGACATGTCACTATTTCATTATCCCATTTGGAGGGCTGTAGGACTCCACCAGGGTAGCGGAAGGTTTTCTTAACAGCACGGGGGAGGGGAAGGCTGCGCGGAGAGCGACAGGGAGGAGGGATTTGGGAAGGAAGTGAGCGGAGTGGAGTTTGGGCGTGGGGAAAGGGAGATGAATTGGCAAGGAAAGAAGGGAGGTGTGGGTGGTGGAAGATTTGGAGTGGGGTTGGCGCAGAGGTGGGAGAGGAGTGGTGGGAGGGAGGCGGTGTTATGCCCTGCATCCCCATCCCTACATTTTGTGTGCAAAATGTTGGGTCCCCCTTTTTCTTTTGTTTGTTTTTGCCTGCGGCTTTGCCCTGTCATTTTTCCCTTTTGTTTTCTTTCTCCAGGGTCTTCTTCTCTGGTGTGGTGTTTTTTTTGTTTGGTTTTCATCTCCGGGACTCCGGTCCTGGAGGTTGTCCTTCGTTGGGAACCGGACTCCGAACTCTGGGATTCTTCGCCACGATGTTCTTAAGGATATCATCGCGGGGAATCCCTGGGCCTGGGGTTTGGAGGTTTGCTTGTCCAGAGATCACTGGAAGGAGGTGGATTAACCTTTTACCATGGGTATAAATAGGACTTATCTGTCGCTTTCACATTTACTGCGATTAAAACTTTTGAGCACTCAAAGCGATTTTAAAGTGATTAACAGAGCAATTTGCAGAGTTAGTGATAATCAACGCTTAACACTTCCAGTCATTTTTAGGCGATTGCGAGTGCTTCATGGTGGTGATTGTGACCATTTGAAAACTCAAGCTGTTGCAGAGCTCCCACGGTAACTCCCTTCCTCCACCTTTCGGCGTTCTCAGGTTGGTAACTCTGTTCCCGCCTCTTTTCTTTTGTCTTGCTTTTGTTCATCGTCTTTCTATTTGTTTGTTTGCTATTTTTTGGTTCTGCTGCCCGTTGGTGGGTCAGATTTGCCAGAGGGTTGTCCGCCCTCTACACAGAAGTGGTCATTCTGTAAAATATGTGAATAGCTGTATATATTCTGCCTTGTCTGGCTTTCTGCGGGTGTCATTCCGCGTTGTATATGTATGTATATGTGTGTATCTTTATGTATATTTGGTGTATATACCCCTCTATCCTATGTATATATCCTTCGGCCTTCATGTATATCCTTTTGGGTGGCTTGACAAGCTGGTCAAGTCGCCTGTGTTACTGGTTTTCTGCCCATGAACTCGCTTCAGGGCAGAAAACCACCTGTTTGCAACTCAGCTCTCGGCTGGTTTCAAACAGGCAATTTTCTCTCTCCTCCATGAAACCAGTTAGAACCTCAATTATGTCCCATGCGCACAATCAATTCCAGCCAAGTGGCCTTCACTTTTTGCATGTTCAGACAGTTGGTTCCGTCATCATCGCCATAACTTCCATTTAATACCTACCCACGTGGCACCCACGTGGGCTCGATGACTTGCCTTTTTACACGTCCTCACCAATGGTTACTTCTCCAGGCTCTGGGTCTCCTACCATCCTCCATCCCATGTCTTTTCCAAGTGTGGTGAAATCCCTGGACCTAGATGTTTAATGAAATCTTAAGTTTATAATGTGTTTTTCTTTTCGGTTATCTTTGCATGAAACTAACTTTTTAGGAAAAGCAGACATCGCGGTGGTAAGATCTCCAGACCCCAAAATATTTATTTTGACTAATGCATTCTGACGGTCGCTTTGTCTCACAGATTCCCAGAGTTCATTTCCCAAACATGTCTGAAGCATTCGCATCCTCTCCACCTGGAAGTCTAGAGCTACCTTCCGCAGCAGCCACAGGGCAGTAGTAAAGTCTAAAATGGAGAAGGCCCTAGAGAAGATGCCCCTGACTATGAAATTTGTGCAGGACAACATCATTATGGGCTCAAAGATTGAGTCCAATGTTAAGCTTATCACCGAAACCAGCGTCGGAACATGGCTAGAGATGCAGGCCTTGGTGAAAATAGTACACATCCAGCGACAAGCTGGAGATCAGCTGGCAAGCAACGTTGGGAACTCCAAAATCCTCAGGGCAGCTTGTTTCCCATGCTTCGTGTAATCTCTGGAGCTTATTTTGACACTGGCCACCAACTATAACTCTTCTGTTCGGGCCGTTATGCTCGCGGCCGCAGAATCAATGGGATACCCCACTCCTCTGGTATCCCTCGACCCAATCACATTCCAGGCAAGCCTGGGAATCCCACAATTTGATAAGGCCTTGGTGGTTACAAGGACTGATGCCTTGGCTCAATTTACACAGCTGGAGGATGCCGCCCCGGTATATATGAATACCCATTGGCTCAAGGCCGCAAAGAGGGACCCTAAAAGAATGAAGATAGAAATTCCCCGCTCTAAGTTCAAGAAGAGCATTCAAATGAGAATGATAGCATTGGCTCGGGTCTTTGGGCAGCCCTCCACCCAAGAGTTTTCTTGATGGATGTATTACTTCCTCCTCGGCATCTCCACCAAGGGAGGATACTTTGACTAGGCGACAATAATTTCCAATCATGTTGACTCCCAGTTCCAATAACTAAATAGGAAGAAGAAATTTTACATGTCTTCCTATGTTTTCTGGGCCCTAGCGTAGCAGAGGCCCCATGCCCACGGCCTACTTACAAACAGTGTGCTCAGGATTGGCCTAGGATAAAAAGCATCGTGGGATCATTTTCCACAAGTTCAATGGGAGGCCAGCTTCCCCAGTTTTTGCCAGGTAAATGACGCGTTCATTTATTATCATATGCTTACACCCACCTGGGATGCTGGATACCGCCTGTCCTTAGAGGCGATAAATTTGGTCCATAGTTATGGACATTATTACATTCAATTCCAACAACACACCTACATTAGGGTCACCGGCTTCTCTGGAAAACCCTACTTGTTGCCCAAACATTGTGGGGACAAGATCGTGCTCTTGGAGTATTACAAGCAAATGATGGAGGTGCACGCCCTCTTTGCCCTCAAAAAGATACCCAAAATTCCATTCCCAATCACCTATGAGAATTACACGTGCAGCCTGGCTGCCACAAAGGAGGTGGATAATGAACTGAAAAGTTACAACTTGTAGGAATTTTATTTGGTGTAGAAAAATTTTGATCCGCATGGCAGGATTGCAACGACACTGGCCCCGGTTTCAGAGCCCCATCATATCCATATGGAGGACTTCTGGGTAGATTTCCAAGATGATGTAGAGGTGCAGAGTAGGCACTACATCAGAATGATGGTCAGCATGATGTAGAAATTGAAGCTCCGGAGGTTCCCGCCAGACTTCTCAGATGCTGCCCGCACTGTCGATCCCCAGTACAAGGCAAAAGGGATCGATACAAAGGCTCTTCCACCAGTAAATTGGGACACCCAGGAAGGGCCCACAATTGAAGACTTCACTTGAGAGGTGGTCGAGTGAAGCCACGCCTATTTTAAGAAGGTGTACCCTGGAAGTACCTGTCGAGCAGCCCAGCCGACGCCAAAATTAACTCCATAGCCGGTACCAAAGTTGACTCTGGGGGCCGGGACTTCTTCGTAGGGAGTAGATAAAGGAAAAAGAATAGATACAACCCCTACTGTGCAAGAAGTCCCCATCATAGAACAAAAAAAAGTAATTGGTGGCAGCCTCCCAGCAGATGAGGGAGCAATTAATAACGTGGCTGGCCACTCCACCGCTCATGACTGGGCCACTTCGTCCCTCCTCCTCCCCGTCATTAGCAGCCTTAATGGTGAGGGAAACGGGGGTGGATCCCATGGAGGCGGTAGAAATAAGAGACGTGGGGCCACCTTTGGTTACCCAGAGAAAGAAGAAGCTTAGCAAGAAGCCAAAGGCAGAGCCGGAGTTGGGAACATCCCAACCCCAACAAGTAGAAATCCTCTCTTCCAGTTCCCCGGAGCCGGAGAAGGAAACAGAGCCTGCAGAAGTCCCGGCCAGTCCCGCTTAGCAAGAGGAATTTGATGTATTTGCAACCGATGAGTTTGGAAACTTACAGGGTGACAATACCCAAACAGAGACAGAGGTCCCGGGGGCAGAACAGGGAGCTGCAGAGCGAGAAGCTCCTGAACAAGAGCTTGCACAAGGACAAGAAAAATAGATAGAAGAGAAAGAGCCAGAGCCAGAGATTGCCTCCGAGGCTCAAATGATGCGAGGTCCGGGAGTGGACCAACAAAAGCAAGGTGAACAAATGGCATCCGCTAGGGGAACCATACCTTCGGGAATAATCGTAACCCCAGCCGCCATGTTCCAAGGGCCACTCCCGGGAGCAACTTTTGGGCAGGTGATTACAACGGCCCAAACTCTAAATCTCGACCCAACACCTCCCCTACTGCCAAAAGAGGAGCCAATAGAGGAAGAGGCCCCAACACTAGAAGAAGAGCAACATGAAGAGAAGCTTGAAGAAGAAATCCCTGAGGAAGCCTACCAAAGTCCAGACCAAGTAATAGATACAGAGGACAAGGCTGAGGAGATGGAAATTGAAGAAGACGTTGCTACAAAAGAAGTAGATGCGGGGAGAGGAACGGATGAGGTCCATGCCACTAAGGAGCAACAACCACAAAATACTGGGGAAGAATCAAGGGAACAAATTCTGGCAGGAAGGCCACCCCTCCCGCCTCAGTGGCTGATAGAGAGCAGGAAAAGAAAAGCTCAGTCCGCTCTCGTGACTCCTCTCTCCCTAGCCAAAATGATGGCCCAAGTCCAGGCCCCGCCAAAGGCCAAGAAAGCCCAGAGAGTTCATACCCTTCGAACTGGGCCAGGCAGAGAAACAGTTTTCATTGTGGCAACACCTCCCCCAAGCGCCGATGAAGCAACCGCAGACCTCAGAGACTATAATGTTGCAGAGGTATCACTAGGAAAAAAGGGAAAGAAAGATGAGGTAGACTTGCTGAACAAGGCAGCCAGGGCAGTGGAAGCCCATTATGAGAAAGAAGCCTAGAGGCTCAATGCAGAAAAGGCAAAGAACGCAAATCTTATGGGGTTTCTCACTGAGTTGGCTTGACCCATCAATGCCGCTCCTCCGGAGGCCTTCACCTCTGAAGATCTATCGCAGAGTGACATAGACTCCCTATGAGTAATGAAGAAGAAATCCCAGGCAGTGGACGAGTGGGTCACCCTGCAAATAGGAAACACCCAGCGTTTCCTGGTGTCCACCCTCCCAGATTTATATGCGGCCTGACAGGTCATTCACCAGGCGGAAACTCTTATTGACTTGTGGGAGGGTGCTGCCGAGAATTACCAAGCATGGAAGGTGGAGCTGGAAGAACTCCTTACCCTGGGAGAGGATATGATTTCTGAATCCAAAATTTTGGGGGATGAATCATTTGATTTTGTGAGAATCCAGCACTCCAGACTTGACCTCACATTGGAGGTAATCAAGCAACTGGTAGGGTCTCTGCAAGATAAGGTTAACGCTGTGAAATATTCTTTCAATTTGTATAAGTCTTTTGTAATAAAGACTTCTGGGGCTGATCCCCTTAGGACAGATACATGTACCCCCAAAGATGCAGTTTTGGAGAGTTTTGATGAAATAATGAAGTCCCGATATCAATCCCCAGAGGGAATAGATGGGGCCTAGATGGCAAAGTTAACTCGCATGATACTTAGTGGTCATGACGTGGCAAGAATGGCCGATGAGTTTAAAGAGAATGTTCCAAACCTGGGGAACAAATTGAAGTGGCCAAGTACCGAAGGGCCAGCCTAAAAGATATAGATGAAGATGACATTTCCCGCCTCCTCCAGGCTTTCAATGATAATAAGCAACCTTGAGCTTTCTCTGGAGGCCGGGGAAAACTCAAGCGTTGGGTATTCTTTATTCTTTTGGGGACGTAAGTTCTCAGATCCTGGAGTTCTAGATCCAAAAATTTTGTATTCTTTCAAAGTGGTCCGTGTCCCGGTCCCCGAGGCCGACCGGTCACTTTCAAAAGTGGTTATTAAAGGCTGTCAGAGGGTGGTTGGCTACATCAAAGGGCATCGACTGAGCGGTTGGTTTCTGACAGGATGGTCTTCTCGAGGCACCGCTTGAGGTACATCTGGTGCATTGGAGACAGGGCGCCACTTTTCCCATTTATGAGGCATGTAGCCTCGATCCCCAGGGGGACCTACTTTCTTCCTTCTCCTTCCTGGCTCTCTTCTCGAGGCTGATTCTTCCACTGTATATTCTTGTCTCATTATTTTGACATAGCAGACCTATTCTATCTCAAGGTCTTTTGTAGGGTGGCGTAGGTAGTACCGACTCCCAGATATTGTATTTTACTGAAACATGATGTAAAATAGGGTTAGGGTTAGAGGAATTGTATATATAGCCAGACTGGCCCATTTCTAAGGGTCGACAAAATTGATGTTTTTGTTGTCCACAATAATAGTAAAGTGATTTCTCATTTTTAGTTGTAGAGTTCAATGCTCCATTGTTCTATTTTCAATAGTTAGATGCTCCCCTGGAGCCACCATTGTATCACGCACCAGTGCTTGCTAGAAGAGACATTAATAAAGAAGGAAGAATTCTTTGCAATGACGTTGTTGACATTTCTGCTTCTGAGTTAATGGTATTTTATGTTTTATGTTCTTTATGTCTTCTACTTTGATATGTTAAAATAGATTAACGACCTTTTTTCCCTTGCTACTGATGAAGTTCTAACTGATGGTTATGTATTTCTTCGGTATTTAGTGTAGTATGTCAGAGTATTATTGATGTTCTGAATGTTTAAACATGACTATAGTTAGATGAAGTGTTCCTAACCCTGCAAGATCTTTTTCATTTTATTTTCTAAGTGTAGAATGCTAGGGGAAACCTTACTTTATTGAATCTCCGGAGGTAATGAGTTGAAGAAACCAGCTATCCCCCTCAAAAATAGTCACTTCTCCCAACCAAGCCTCGCACCGTCGCGACCTGACACCCATGTGCTTGAAGGTCCAAAGAATTTAATTTCCCCGGAAAACCTTTGCAAGTAGAGTTGGTCGGTATCCCCGGATGCTGGTGACAACTTATGACTATTGGCGGACCCGGTCAGCAAAACCCCGTCAACAGAAACTGGCGCTAGAAGGAGGGCATGAACTCATCCCCCTCCAGAGATTCTTATTTTACACCTCCTGAGGGTTCCCCGAGTTATAATTTTAAGAGGCAAGCCTTCAGTAGGATTGGGTCTTTCTTCCCAGTGAAATTTGAAAGAGTCCTTAGGTCTGCCCCGAACCCCGGAAGGTTTGTCAAACTCAAGCCTCCTGCTCGAAAGAAATGGACTTCAAAAATCATACACGCCACTATTATCTGGGGGTCTAGCATACCTCCGAATACCCAAATTTCTCAGGCAATCCCGGGAACCAGTGCCCAAACTACCCAATATTTAGTTCCCCCAATGGCTACGTATTTTGGAAACACCGGGTCCCCAATGGAAACTTTTCTGGGTGCAATCAACGACTTACCTTCTCATCCGGAGAAGATCTGCCCACGATATGAGCACTTAGGCTCACAAACCACAGAAGATCATTTACAGGCATACAAGGATGCCATGAATCAACACCGGATCCAGCATGAAGATGTTGTGACCCATATGTTCCCCTTGCCTGTGGGACAAGGTGAGTTGAACTGGTACCTTAACCTTCCTGCCAACTCCATAAATAGTTGGCAGGACATGGAGGACGCCTTCCTAGCTACCTTTTGCGTGCATGTGGACCCAGCCTGGTCCCATAGCCAGTTCATCTCCATCAGAAAGAAACCCAATGAACCTCTTGCAACATTTAACTATAGGTTCCAGTGCGCCCTGAAATGGTGCACGGGCCCTTTTATTCCATCCCCAGAAGTAACCATATAGACCTATATTAATGTGATGGACCCTTTCATTGCCACTCTCCTTTGGAGAACAACCGCCGTGGGTGAGCGGGACACCTTGACAAAAGTTTACAACCTAGCTTTAGAGTTGTCCCGTGGTCTCAACAAATCCCCGGGCGGGATTGGGCAGGGTACGCCCTTCAACATGATCCCTGGTGGAACTGCGTATGCTAGGGGGTACAACCCCAATCTGGCAATGGGTGCCCCCTCGATGGCGATGAATCCTCCACCACCCCTGATAGACTAGTAGGCCTAGTACATTTACCTAATGTAGACCCAGACGATGCCAGGTCTAGAAGTTTTCCCTTGGAATCAGTCGCAGCAGGCACAATAGTCTCAGACACAACCGTCCAGAGTGCCCTTCTTTCAATCATCTGTGACTGGAGGATTGCCGCCCTCGACTCTAGCTAATACCGCTGCCTTCCTGTGAAACTAACAACAACAACCATCACATTGTGATGCCAACACTCAGTTGACTGCCGAGGTCGAATCCCTCTGGAGAATGTTGTCTACCTTAACTGTGGACATGGGCCAACTGAAGGCGAGGTCCTACGCATCCCAAAATTCAAATTCCCAGAGGGAAAACATTTTCTCTGGCCAACAAAACAACAATGTCCAAGGAAGAAACTTCAACAACGGGTCTAGGCCCAATCAACAGTAATGGAATAATAACGCGAACATCAGAGGCCCACCTCCGAACCAAAACGCCAACCAAAATGGTGCTAGACCATCACATTTCACATTAGTTGCGGACTTCCAGCCCATGACTAATTAGTGTAGATTGCATGACATGGGTTCACACAATGAGGTGAATTGTGCCACTTTAGAAAAGGTCATCATGATCTCCCAGCTAGATAGGCAGTAGTCGCATGATACCACTCCTCCAGAACCCCTTGTCCAAGAGCCAACCCACAGTGCCTTCACCTGTGACACCATCTTCTTTGGAAATTTTAGGGAAGATGAAGAGGAATATGAATTACAGGGATTCTTTGATGAATCTATCCCGCCCTTCGAGGCCAATACCTTTAATAACCTGCAGACCCCATATAATACCTAGAGTCAGGTTGGTAAAGGACCAACTTACATGCCCACACCTCCTATCAAAGACACTCCTCCCCAGAATAACACGACTGATCGACCCGCTCCTCCAAAAGGTCCTAGCTCTAACCAAGCAAAAGATCTCGCCGAGGAAAACCACCAGTTCCCAGAAGGAAGATTCAACATTACGAAGGTGTTAGAACAAACCACCACCTCCATGACCTTGATGGAGGTTTTGCTAAATTGTCTCGAGCAGAAGAAGTCCCTTCTGAAGCTCTTGGGAAACCCGGAAGCCGTCAGCCGCCCACCCAAGACTGTCTCATTTGAAGATGCTAACACGACCATCTTCCGAGGGAACAATGAGGATCCTCCCTTCCTACTAGGCCTAAATATCCAAGGCAAAAATATACACAATTGCCTAGTGGACTCTGGAGCTTCGGGTAACATCATGCCCTTGTCCATTTGTCAGAAGCTCGAATTCCACCCCACCCCATCTAATGGTGCAGTAATCCAATTGGATAAGACTGCTGTAAAAATGGTGGGAGAATTGAAGAACGTCCGGATACAGCTTATCCAGGACCCTAGGATAGCCAGCATCATTGACATCCAAGTGGTGGACATCCCAGAGACTTACGGGATGTTATTAAGTTAGAATTGGTCTAAGTCCTTGAATGGATACTTTTCGACTGACTTCACCCATTTATGGCTTCCATGGGAAGGAGAATCAAATAACATTTGGGTCGAAAGTGAACCCCAGATGAAACAGGCCCTTACCAAGGTTGGAAGGGTCAATGAGGTCTTTTTCTCTGAGACTTCTCTAGGGGTGTACTGACCCTTTAAAATTTTAACATTCGATTTCATCCCCGAAGAGGATCCCGCCGTGCTGCAGAGAGTCCAGGACCTGGAAGAAAAGATGAGAGTTCAGGTTGACTCTCAAGGTGCCATAGCCACCCTTGCTACGCTCCTATCTGGCACTTGGTGCTGAGTACACTATCAGAAACATTCAGAACTTGAGTGTGGGCCGTGTCTTTTGATCGCTAATCGACACCTCGATACCTTCCAGAATAAACAAGTAACTGATTTATCGGGGCCCAGTGTTCCTATGGGATGCACTCCTTTGGTGCCATCTCCCTGGGAATCCCAAATCCAAACACCTTCAGGGGTAAATTCTACTTTCACGTCGGTAGTCCGGGAAGGAACCCCTAAGTCTCCCAGCAATAATCCAAAGACTACTCCCCTTCCCCAGCCCCAGATTACAAACAATGACTTATGGACCCTTAAGTTCGATGGGTCCCGATCCAAACAAGGCTACGGGGCTGGGGTAGAACTAATCAAACCGTGAGGGAAGTCCTTCCTCATGTTCTACAGACTACAATTTAACTGTACAAACAATGTCACAGAGTACGAGGCTTTGGTCCTTGGACTCTTATTCACGTTAAGGAAAGGTGTCACCCACCTCCGGGCTCTGGGTGATTCAGAGTTGATTGTTAAACAAGTCTGGAGTCAATACACATGTCATGACAAAAGGCTGGCCACATACCGCAACCAGGCTTGGAGCCTTATTAAAGATTTTGATGTCTTCGACATTGACCTCATTCCCCGGTGATGGAACTATGTCCCGGATGCCCTCGCCATTTCAGCTAGCACCCTTGAGCTGATGGCTGGCTCGAGACTCTAGAGGTTTTCAATTGAGATGGTCCCTACCCCATCCATTCCAGATAATGTCACCCACTTTCAAGTTTTTGAGGATGATCAGCATATCCTGGCCTTCATGGCGAATGTTGGCATCTTTGAAAATCAGATAGTGGAAGAATGAGACCATGATGATACTGGGCAGGGTGGCGAAGATGATGGGATCATAGATCTACCTACTAACACCATCCCAAAAGGGATGGTTACACTGGAATGAATCTTTGACTCAGACCCTTGGGCCTGGGAGAAGGTGTCATCCTCCTCTGAGGGAGGAAAGTTTAAAAAGGTTAACATCGACCGGCCCGGTGAGGAAAAGATTATTCACATTGGTACCTCCTGTTCCCCTGAGGAAAAAGAGAAGATTCTCATGGTTCTCCAAGAATACATCGACGTAATTTCCTAGGGTTATGAAGACTTGAAAACATATGACACATCCATCATGACCCATACTATTCCTCTGAAACCTGATGCTAGGCCCTTTCGGCAGAAGTAGAGACCGGTCAACCCCTTGATAGAGCCTCTGATTCATCAGGAGGTAGAAAAACTTCTGTCAGCCTGAATAATCTTCCCAATCCAGCACACTATGTGGGTTTCCAACCTGGTCCCTATGAGGAAGAAGAATGGTGAGATCCGCCTTTGCGTGAATTTCTGAAACTTGAACAAGGCCTCTAAGAAAGATAATCACCCTCTCCCTTTGTTGGATGAGGTATTGCAAATAGTGAATGGATCCCAAATGATGTCCTTCTTGGATGGATACTCGGGATATAACCAGGTCATGGTCAAGTATGAAGATAAAGAGAAAATAACGTTTACCACTAAGTGGGGAACATTTGCATACAGGAGAATGCCCTTTGGTTTGATCAATGCAGGGGCTACATTTCAAAAGGCCATGGACATTGCATTCAAGGGCCTTGTGAATTGGTGCATAATCATCTACATGGATGATTTGACCATCTTTTCCCAGGATAGGTGTGACCATCCTGCCCATCTTGCTCAGATCTATGAGAGATGTCACCGATATGGAATATCCCTCAAACCCAAGAAGTGCATATTTGGGGTCACCGAGGGGAAGTTTCTCGGGCATATCATCTCCGAGAAGGGTATATCCATAGACCCTGATAGAGTCGAAGCATTGCTAAACTTACAAATGCCTGGCAGCAAGAAAGAGATGCGATCCTTCTTCAGAAAGATTAACTTCGTCCGGCGGTTCATCACGGGATTCGCAGAAATAGTTAAACCGCTCAATGAGATGATGAAGAAGGATACCAAGATTGAGTGGAGTCCTGAAGCAAAGCGGGTGTTCACCCAGATTACACAGACAATAACGGAAGCACCTATCCTGGCTAGTCTAGACTATTCCCTTCTGTTTTACATTTACTCCTTTGCTTCGCCGCATTCTACCATGGCAGTGTTGACCCAAAAGGTTGAAGGGGAAGAACGACCAATAGCTTTCATGAGCTCCCCCTTCAAGAATGCCAAAGTCTGATATTCATCACTAGAAAAGAAGGACTTTGCTCTAGTTCACACCGTGAAGAAATTCTGGCATTATATTCTCCGGAGCAAAGTACATGCTATTATTCTAGACCAGGCCGTCAAGTCTCTGCTAATGCAGAGTGAATTGGGCGAGAGACGGGGGAAATGGATGGCCATCCTCCAGGAGTATGACTTAGAAATGTAGCCCATGAAGATAGTCTAGGGGTAGGGACTAAGTCGAGCAATGGCAGAAGAGACTCCCCGCATAGAATGTCAAACTTACACAGTGGAGTCCATTACTCAAGACCTGTGGTATACTGATTTGGTATACTTTTTACTAAATAATAAATGCCTAGAGGGATTACCTCCCCACAAACGCCGTGCCCTACGGATGAAAAGCGCTCACTTCATGATCAAAAACTTTGCGCTCTACCGCAGAAACTACGAGGGAGTGTACCTCTGATGCATCGACAGAGACCAAGCTGTAAGGGTGATTAATGAATTTCATGGGTAGTTTGAAACTGGGCATGGCTCAGCCGATGCCACTGCCCATCAGATCCTTTGGGCCAGATATTATTGGCCTTGTCTATTCAAGGATGTTTACACTCATGTTAGGAAATGCCATACTTGCCAAACCGTAGCGCATTGTGAGCATAACCCAACTATGCCTTTACAACCAGTCTACGAGGCTAGACCCTTCGCCCAGTGGCCATTTGACTTCATCGGGGAAATCAACCCCAACTCGTCTGCCAATCAATGATACATACTCACTGCTACTGATTATTGCACTCGGTGGTCTGAGGCTATACCTTGCAAAAACAACACGGCAGACGTAGTTATCAAATTCCTGGAAGAAAAAATTGTCACAAGGTTTGGAATGCCCTTTGCTTTGGTATGTGACAATGGTCTGGCATTTTCTTCAGCACAGTTACTCGAATGGACCTACAATCACAGGATCACTCTGAAGTTTTCTAGCAACTATTATCCCTAGGGAAATGACGTTGCTTAATCAACAAACAAAAATCTACTTGAAGTGATCAAACACCTGTTAGAGCAGAATCCCCGGGATTGGCATCAAAAGTTGAAATTCACCCTCTAGGCGGATCACATTCATGTCAAGGCTTCCCTGGGGACATCCCTATTCCATCTGGTTTATGGTCAGAACCCTGTATTCCCAGTTAACTTACAGATCCCAGTTTTACAGTTTATGCAGGAATTTAGCAACAGCGACAACATGGTGGAGGTTCAACTCTTAAATCTGGTGCAGATGGAAGAACAACGAGACGCAGCTCTTGAACATTTCGCGCATCATCAAGCAGTGGTAAAATGATGGTTTGACAGAAGAGCCCAATACAAGGATTTTCAGATCTCAGATCTGGTCCTATTGTGGGACAAGGCCCAGGAGAAGAAAGAAAAGCATACCAAGTTCCAACAGCTCTGGCTCAGACCATACCTGATCTCAGAAATCTGTGGGGCAAATACTTACCGCCTTAATACCCTGACTGGGGAACTTGTCGCATTGCCCGTTAATGGACAGTTTCTCAAACACTACATCAAATAGGGTAAGTTTGTCCAAAGTTGTATTATATATAAAGCCTTCCACTTGTAAATATTTCTTTCGGGTGCCTCGTTGCAAGGTACCCTGTCTTGTAAATAGCCTTGTTGGCTGTCCTCCGGGGTAGTCCCCTTTCGTTATTTTTGTTTTCATTTTTTGTTTTCTTCCAGCCCCGGCATTTTATTTTATCTTGTAGAAATTGGAATGCTTCGCATAACTCTGGCTTCCAGTGCGATGTCTACGACATGGTGAACTTCAGAATCTATCTTTAGCATAGTGGAGTCGGCCCGGTCTCCGGGGTTGTTTCACAGGTTATGGCACATTTTGAGCAGTCTCCATCAGGTGTTGTCTCCAGGAGTCTGGAAATTAGTGAACACAAGTAATAGAAGAAACAAGTAATCGGACATGCTGAGGGTAGATCAGTCGTACTAATTGGTTGACCCAGGTCTGAAACTTTAAAGAATTCTTTCTGGGTCTAGAGTTTTATCCCCTCTTCAAACATCTAAGTATAGGTGGACAGGTGAAAGAAGTACCGCCATTAAAATTAGCTAAGCTTAAGCTTAATGGTGAAAGAAGTACCGACTTCCCCACCTAGAAATAAACAAAATAACAAAAGAGGAAAAGTGGGACAAAAATCTGGCCTCTAGGGGAAATAAGCAAATTGATGACTGGTTTGATGTAATTAGTGCCTCTTCTCTACTCCTTCCAGAGGTCATCGACTTGATTTCCTTTCAAAGAACACATGACACCACTGATGAAGGACTCCGGACTAATTCCTGTGTGGTTGGATTCTCTCAGATATGTTGCTCTTTGCCTATCAGACTCTTCGGGAAGTGGCTTGTTCCAGTTTTTGCTAACCAGAGATTTTATAGTTCTTAGATGTGCTAAGGCATTTGTCCCAGATAGTCGCCGTTTGTTATGCCCTACATCCCCGTCCCTAAATTTTGTGTGCAAAATGTTGGGTCCCCCTTTTTATTTTGTTTGTTTTTGCCTGCGGCTTTGCCCTGTCCTTTTTCCCTTTTGGTTTTCTTTCTCAGTGTGGTGTTTTGTTTATTTGGTTTTCATCTCTGGTACTCCGGTCCTAGAGGTTGTCCTTTGTTGGGAACCGGACTCCAGACTCTGAGATTCTTCGCCACGATGTTCTTAAGGATATTATCGCGGGGAATCCCCGGGCCTGGGGTCCAGAGGTTTGCTTGTTCGGAGATCACCGAAAGGAGGTGGATTAACCTTTTACCATGGGTATAAATAGGACTTATCTGTCGCTTTCATATTTACTGCAATTAAAACTTTCGAGCACTCAGAGCGATTTCAAAGCGATTAACAAAGCAATTTGCAGAGAGTTAGTGATAATCAGCGCTTAACACTTTCAGTCATTTTCAGGCGATTGCAAATGCTTTGTGGTGGCGATTATGACCATTTGACAACTCAAGCTATTGCAGAGCTCCCGCGGTAACTCCCTTCCTCCACCTTTCAGCATTCTCAGGTTGGTAACTCTATTCCTGCCTCTTTTCTTTTCGTCTGTTTGGTTTCTTTTGTCTTGCTTTTGTTCATCGTCTTTCTATTTGTTTGTTTCCTATTTTCTAGTTCTGCCGCCTGTTGGTGGGTCAGCTCTGCCAGAGGATTGTCCGCCCTCTACGCAAAAGTGGTCGGTCTGTAAAATATGTGAATAGCTGTATATATTCTACATTGTCTGGCTTTTTGCAGGCATCATTCTGCATTGTATATGTATGTATATATGTGTATCTTCATGTATATTTGGTGTATATACCCCTCTGTCCCATGTATATATCTTTTGGCTTTTATGTATATCCTTTTGGGTGGCTTTGA
The DNA here is from genome assembly GCA_018584345.1 of Thuja plicata. Taxonomy (NCBI): domain Eukaryota; kingdom Viridiplantae; phylum Streptophyta; class Pinopsida; order Cupressales; family Cupressaceae; genus Thuja; species Thuja plicata. Next base: position 3,219,165 of record MU226436.1, read on the forward strand.
CAAGCTGGTCGAGTTGCCTGTGTTACTGGTTTTCTGCCCATGAACTCGCTTCGGGGTAGAAAATCACCTGTTTACAACTCGGCTCTTGGCTGGTTTCAAATAGATAGTTTTCTCTCTCCTCCATGAAACCAGTCAGAACCTCATTTATGTCCCATGCGCATAATCAATTCCAGCCAAGTGGCCTTCACTTTTTGTGCATTCAGACAGTTGGCTCCGCTGTCATCGCCATAACTTCTATTTAATACCTATGCACGTGGCACCCACGTGGGCTCGATGACTTGCCTTTTTACACGTCCTCACCAACGGTTACTTCTCTGGGCTCTGGGTCTCCTACCAGCGTCCATCCCATATCTTTGCCAAGTGTGGTGAAATCCCCAGACCCGAATGTTTAATGAAATCTTAATTTTATGATGTGTTTTGCTTTTCGGTTATCTTTGCATGAAACTAACTTTTCAGGAAAAGCAGACATCGCAGTGGTAAGATCTCTGGACCCCGAAATATTTATTTTGAATAATGTGTTCTGATGGTCACTTTGTCTCACAGATTCCCAGAGTTCATTTCACAAACATGTCTAAAGCATCCGCATCCTCTCCACCCGGAAGTCCAGAGCTACCTTCCGCAGAAGCCAACAGGGCAGCAGTAAAGTCTAAAATGGAGAAGGCCCTAGAGAAGATGCCCTTGACTATGAAATTTGTGCAGGACAACGTCATTATGGGCTCAAAGATTGTGTCTAAGGTTAAGCTTATCACCGACACCAGCGTCGAAACATGGCCAGAGATGCAGGCCTTGGTAAAAATAATGCACATCCAGCGACAGGCTGGAGATTAGCTGGCAATCAACGTTGGGAACTCCAGAATCTTCAGGGAAGCTTGTTTCCCGTGCTCTGTGAAATCTCCAGAGCTTATTTTGACACTGGCCACCAACTATAACTCTTCTGTTTGGGCCGTTATGCTCGCGGCCGCAGAACCAATGGGATACCCCACTCCTCTGGTATCCCTCGACCCAATCACATTCTAGGCAAGCCTGCGAATCCCACAATTCGATAAGGCCTCAGTGGTTACAAGGACTGATGCCTTGGCTCAATTTACACAGTTGGAGGATGCCACCCAGGTATATATGAATACCCATTGGCTCAAGGCCCCAAAGAGGGACCCTAAAAGAATGAAGATAGAAATTCCCCGCTCTGAGTTCAAGGAGAGCATTCAAATGGGAATGATAGCATTGGCTTGGGTCTTTGGGCAGCCCTCCACCCAAGAGTTTTCTTGATGGATGTATTACTTCCTCCTCGGCATCTCCACCAAGGGAGGATACTTCGACTGGGCGACAATAATTTCCAATCATGTCGACTCCCAGTTCCAGCAGTTAAACAGGAAGAAGAAATTTTACATGTCTTCCTATGTTTTCTGGGCCCTAACACAGCAGAGGCCCCATGCCCATGGCCTACTTACAGATGGTGTGCTTGGGATTGGCCCAGGACAAAAATCACCATGGGATCATTTCCCACAAGTTCAATGGGAGGCCAGCTTCCCTAGTTTTTGCCGGGTAAACGACGTGTTCGTTTATTATCATCTACTTACACCCACCCGGGACGCTGGATACCGCCTGTCCTCAGAGGTGATGAATTTGGTCCATAGTTATGGATATTATTACATTCAATTTCAACAACACACCTATATTAGGGTCACCGACTTCTTCGAGAAACCCTACTTTTTGCCCAAACATTGTGGGGATAAGATCGTGCTCTTGGAGTATTGCAGGCAAATGATGGAGGTGAACGCCCTTTTTGCCCTCAAAAAGATACCCAACATTCCATTCCCAATCACCTATGAGAATTACACGTGCAACTTGGCTGCCACAAAGGAGGCAGACAATGAACTAAAAAGTTACAACTTGCAGGAATTTTATTTGGCGCGGAAAAATTTTGATCCGCATGGCAGGATTGCAACGACACTACCCCGGGTTTCAGAGCCCCATCATATCCATATGGAGGACTTCTAAGTAGATTGCCAAGATAATGTGGAGGTGTGGAGTAGGCACTACATCAGAATGACGGCTGGCATGATGCAAAAATTGAAGCTCTAGAGGTTCCCGCCAAACTTCTCAGATGCCGCCCGCACTGCCGATCCCCAGTACAAGGCAAAATGGATCGATACAAAGGCTCTTTCACCAGTAAAATGGGATGCCCAGGAAGGGCCCACAATTGAAGACTTCACTCGAGAGGTGGTTGAGCGAAGCCATGCCTATTTTAAGAAGGTGCGCCCTGGAAGTACCCACCGAGCAGCCCAGCCGACACCAAAATTATCTCCACAACCAGTACCAAAGTTGACTCCGGGGGCCGGGACTTCTTCGCAGGGAATAGATAAAGGAAAAAGAATAGATACAACCCCTCTTGTGCAAGAAGTCCCCATCATAGAATAGATAAAGCAATCGGTGGCAGCCTCCCAGCAGATGAGGGAGCAATTAATAATGCGGCTGGCCACTCCACCGCTCATGGCCGGGCCACTTCGTCCCTCCTCCTCCCCGTCATTAGCAGCCTTAATGGTGAGGGCAATGGGGGTGGATCCCATGGAAGTGGTAGCAATAAGAGATGCGGGGCCACCTTTGGTTACCCAGAGAAAGAAGAAGCTTAGCAAGAAGCCAAAGGCAGAGCCGGAGTTGGGAACATCCCAACCCCAACAAGTAGAAATCCTCTCTTCTAGTTCCCCGGAGCCAGAGAAGGAAACAGAGCCTGCAGAAGTCCCGGCCAATCCCCCTCCACATGAGGAATTTGATGTATTTGCAACTGACGAGTTTGGAAACTTACAGGGGGACAATACCCAAACAGATATAGAAGTCCCGGGGGCAGAACAGGGAGCTGCAGAGCGAGAAGCTCCTGAACAAGAGCCTGCACAAGGACAAGAAAAGCAGATAGAAGAGAAAGAGCTGGAGCCAAAGATTTCCTTCGAGGCTCAAATGATGTGAGGTCTGGGAGTGGACCAAAAAAATCAAGGTGAACAAATGGCATCTACTGGGGGAACCGGACCTTCGGGAATAACCGTAACCCCAGTTGCCACGTTCTAAGGGCCACTCCTGGGAGCAACTTTTGGGTAGGTGATTACAATGGTCCAAACTCTAAATCTCGGCCCAACACCTCCCCTACTGCCAAAATAGGTGCCAATAGAGGAAGAGGCCCCGACAGTAGAAGAAGAGAAACATGAAGAGCAGCTTGAAGAAGAAATCCCCGAGGAAGCCTACCAAAGTCCAGACCAAGTAATAGATACAGAGGACAAGGTTGACGAGATGGAAATTGAAGAAGACATTGCTGCAGAAGAAGTAGATGCGGGGAGAGGAACGGATGAGGTCCATGCCACTGAGGAGCAACATCCACAAAACACTAGGGAAGAATCAAGGGAACAAATTCTGGCAGGAAGGCCACCCCTCCCGCCTTAGTGGCTGTTAGAGAGCAGGAAAAGAAAAGCTCAGTCTACTCTTGTGAATCCTCTCTCCCTGGCTGAAATGATGGCCCAAGTCTAGGCCCCGCTAAAGGCCAAGAAAGCCCAGACAGTTCATACCCTTCAAACTCGGCTGGGCAGAGAAATAGTTGTCGTTGTGACAACACCTCCCCCAAGCGCCGATGAAGCAACTGCGGACCCTAGAGACTATAGCAGAGGTATCACTAGGAAAAAGAGGAAAGCAAGGTGAGGTAGACTTGCTGAAGGAGGCAGCTAGGGCAGTGGAAGCCCATTATTAGAAAGAAGCCTAGAGGCTCAAAGCAGAAAAGGCAAAGAACACAAACCTTATGGGGTTGCTCACTAAGCTGGCTCGACCCATCAATGCCGCTCCTCAAGAGGCCTCCACCTTTGAAGATCTACCACAGAGTGACATAGACTCCATGCGAGTAATGAAGAAGAAAGCCCAGGCAGTGGACGAGTGGGTCGCCTTGCAGATAGGAAACACCCGACGTTTCCTGGTGTCCACCCTCCTGGATTTATATGCAGCCCAACAGGTCATTCACCAGGTGAAAACTCTTATTGACTTGTGGGAGGGTGATGCCGAGAATTACCAGGCATGGAAGGTGGAGCTCAAAGAACTCCTTACCCTGGGAGAGGATATGATTTCTAAATCTGGAATTTTGAGGGATGAATCATTTGATTTTTTGAGAACCCAGCACTCCAGACTTGACCTCACATTGGAGGTAATCAAGCAACTGGTAGGGTCTCTGTAAGATAAGGTTAACGCTGTGAAATATTCTTTCAATTTGTATAAGTCTTTTGTAATAAAGACTTCTGGAGTTGATCCCCTTAGCATAGATACATGTACCCCCGAAGATTCAGTTTTGGGGAGTTTTGATGAAATAATAAAGTCTCGGTATCAATCCCCAGAGGGGATAGATGGGGGCCCAGATGGCAAAGTGAACTCGCATGATACTTAGTGGTCATGATGCGGCAAGAATGGCTGACAAGTTTAAAGAGAATGTTCCAGACCTGGGGGAACAAATTGAAGTGGCCAAATACCGAAGGGCCAGCCTAAAAGATATAGATGAAGATGACATTTCCCGCCTCCTCCAGGCTTTCAATGATAATAAGAAACCTTGAGCTTTCTCCAGAGGCTGGGGAAAACTCAAGCGTTGGGTATTCTTTATTCTTCTGGGGATGTAAGTTCCCAGATCCCGGAGTCCCGGATCCAAAAAATTTGTATTCTTTCAAAGTGGTCCATGTCCCAGTCCCCGAGGCTGACCGGTCACTTTCAGAAGTGGTTAATAAAGGCTGTCAGAGGGTGGTTGGCTACATCAAGGGGCGTCAACTCAGCGGTTGGTTTCTGACAAGATGGTCTTCTCGAGGCACCACTCAGAGGTACATCTGGCGCATTAGAGACAGGGCACCACTTTTCCCATTTATGAGGCATGTAGCCTCGATCCTCGGGGGGACCTACTTTCTTCCTTCTCCTTCCTGGCTCTCTTCTCGAGGTTGATTCTTCTGTTGTATATTCTTGTCTTATTCTTCTGACATGGCAGACCTATTCCATCTCAAGGTCTTTTGTAGGGTGGTGCAGGTAGTACTAGCTCTCAGATATTGTATTTTACTGAAACATGATGTAAAATAGGGTTAGGGTTAGAGGAATTGTATATATAGCCAAACTGACCCATTTCCAAGGGTCGGTGAAATTGATGATTTTGTTGTCCACAGTAATAGTAAAGTGATTTCTCATTTTTAGTTGTAGAGCTCAATGCTCCATTGTTCTATTTTCAATAGTTAGATGCTCCCCTAGAGCCACCATTGTATCACGCACCAGTGCTTGCTGGAAGAGACATTAATAAAGAAGGAAGAATTCTTTGCAATGACGTTGTTGGCATTCCTACTTCTGAGTTAATGGTATTTCATGTTTTATGTTCTTTATGTTTTCTACTCTGATATGTTAAAATTGATTAACGACCTCTTTTCTCTTGCTACTGATGAAGTTCTAATTGATGGTTATGTATTTCTTCGGTATTTAGTGTAGTATGTTAGAGTATTATTGATGTTCTGAATGTTTAAACATGACTATAGTTAGATGAAGTGTTCCTAACCCTGCAAGATCTTTTTCATTTTATTTTCTAAGTGTAGAATGCTAGGGGAAACCTTACTTTATTGAATCTCCGGAGGTAATGAGTTGAAGAAACCAGCTATCCCCCTCAAAAATTGTCACTTCTCCCAACCGAGCCCCGCACCGTTGTGACCTGACACCCAGGTGCTTGAAGGCCTGGAGAATTTAATTTCCTTGGACAACCTTTGCAGGCGGAGTTGGCCGGTATCCCAGGAACCCGATGATAACTTATGACTGTTGGCAGACCTGGTCAGCAAAACCCCATTAACAGGCGGTTGATAAAAATGTAGGGGTCAGGGGAAGTGGTGGGTTGGGAGATGATGGCGAGGGTGGAAGGGATGCAGAGGAGTTTGGGAGGTGGCCAGCAGAGCGGGATAGTTCAAATAGTGCGGGGTGATTTAAACAGCGCGCGTGGTGTTTGAACGCGCAGAGAGGGGTGGGAGAAGTGCACAAGGCAGCAGGTGGGGAGCGGTGGAGGTGTTGGCGGGTTTAGGCCCACATGCCCAATGCAAACATAAACATCGCTTTATAAATAAAAATGTCTAACCAATATAAAATCAGAGATGTAATCGGCGGGTATGATTTCAGACAAATTTAATTTCTAAAATAAAATCAATGTGCACATTAAACATGAATTTAAATATAACCGCCCACTTAGTTTGAATAATAACTACAATTTTATTTTGAGAAATTTTGTCTTCTATCTCGGTCTACGTTTTTATGAGTAAGGACCTTTGTTTTAAAATTTTCTCGATATGCGTGCAGAAGGTCGTACAACCTCTATTTCTAATTTTTTTTGGCGACAGATTCAATTTTGCCTGGATATAGGCATGTTTATAGTCATTTTTAACTAAAACGACATTCCGTACGCAACCGTGGAGTCCAATTTGACTCAAAGTGAACATATAACAAAATTAACAATAGAATTCAATAACAAGGCCTGAAATTGATTTTTAGCCCCTCGATGTGCGCCAGAAATGTGATAGCTAAATGTGGGCCTCTGATTTAGCCATACACTTCAACATGGTCATTATTCTTTAGCTGCATACAGGAATGAATATTGATTCATTCACCCTGCATGTTTGGAAGAGTCAACCTGTTGCCTTCTAGAAGGCAGGAGTATGAGTTTGCTCTCAGGTCATTGCAAACTCAGTGACTACACCGATGACCTAAACGAAGGATTCAAAACTATATGATGAAAGTAAAATACTGATTAATCTAAATGATATGCAATTTGTTGTTCATCCAAGCTACTTAAGATTTAGTTTTAGAAGCACTAAATGAAATGTGAGATATTCATTTTAACAACACCAAATTGAATGTGCTCTAATGGTTAGATTTGCATTCTTGAATAAAATAAACAACAATATTAAATAAATGCTAAAATGAAAGAAAGCTAAGACAAAAATGCAGCATAATAACATTAAGCAAAAATTAGGATTCTTTGTGAAGGAAAAGAGTTTCTCTTTTATATAAATCTTTCTCGAATCGACGGTCGAGATCGAACAAAAAGAGTGGCTCAGATTTGATTGAAGAAGCACAATCCATGTGCCAGTGATTCGATTGGTCGAGAGAGTCAGTTGACTGAACTGACTGGTCAGTCTTTTTGGAAACTTCCATATTCAGTTTTCAGTTAACTGAAATGTTTCCAAAATGATAAACAGTGGAGAATCAGTTAAC
>MU226436.1:3226456-3238258 GCA_018584345.1 Thuja plicata
TTTTTGATTTAATTGACAATTTTGTAATTTTTATTTAATTAATATGTCATAATATCAATTAAATAATTAACATAAGGTTTATTTGCCAATGTAATGTGATTTTAGGAATTAATTAATTAATTAAGTACGATGATCTATTAGGACCTAGGGTTTAGGTCAGATCAGTTTGAATTCGATAATTGCCTGTTTGATTTAGGACTTAAGTTTAATCAAGGTTAGGGTTTCTTGATTAAATTATGAGATTGGGGATCTAGGGTTTAGGTGACCATTTTAAGGTGATTACACCTTTAACAGGGTTTTTTAAAGACTCCTAACAGGGTCATTGTACTTGCATCATAAAGACTGCTTCTAACAGGGCAAAGGAACTTTAACAGGCATTATACTAGTACAATATTTGTGGGTACTAATTCCCATCGAGGTTTTCCTCTGATCGAGGTTTCCCCATAAACATATCATTTTTTATGTGTTCTTTTATTGAGCTTCATTGGATGTATGTTTGATTTATGTTTAAGTTGCTGAAATATAACAAATAGACAAACACTGAATCACCCCCGCTCTCAGTGTTTCTAACAATTGGTATTAGAGCTCTGGTCCTCTAAAAGAAAGTTTAACCACTTGAGGAGATCATGGACTTAGTATAAGCAAAACATTTGAAAAATAATCTTGAAGCAGCTCTTGAAGATCTTGATAGATCTGAAAAAGAAAATGAAGAACTTAGACTGAAAGTTGATGGCTCATAAATGCTTATCAAGAAATTGAGAAAAGATTTGAAATATTGTTCTACAAGTGATTTAGGGAAAATGGTCAAAAAGATGAATTAAGAGAACATGTCTCTGAAAGATAAAATTGAAAATATGGATGAACAGCTATATGACAGTCAAATTGCTATTGAAGAAAAGATCAAAGAAAGAAAACAAATAGAAGATGAACTTTTGCAAGGAAACATGAAAGTCTTGGAATTGGAGAACATAAAGAAGAAAATGGAATCTGAATTAATGGAAGTAAAGGATAAGATTGATAAACTCCACACAAGTTCTGATTCACTTGAATCTCAACTCAATGCACAAAATTTAAGAGGTGACACTATTGGTCTTGGATACAGTGTAGCACAAGTTGAAATCAATTCATTGAAAGAAAGAAAGAAAACACATGAAGCATCTTCAGAAGAAAAGAAAGTTGAAAATGTTGTAGAGATTAAAACAGATCCACCTAAAGGAGAAATCAAGCATATTAATAGAACTTGTTATGCATGTAATAAACATGGTCATTTGGCAAGAGATTTCAAAGAGGTAAGACCTTTCAATGGTTATTGTTACTCCTGTAATAAGTTTGGTCACAAGGCTATACATTGCAGAACAAATCAAAGAAATCAGTCACAATACAATCAGAGAAATCAGCCTCAAAGAAATTTGCAGAACATTACATGTCAGATATGTAATTACAATGGACACACAACAAAGCAGTGCAACATGGTGAATAAGAACATCAGACCTCCTATCATTTGTCACACATGTGGAAAGAATGGACACATCTCAAGGTTCTGTAGATCCAGAACTCAAAAACAAGAGGATCCTAAGAAATCACTATTTGAAGAAGAAGGAGAAGTCAATTTTGTTCAAGAAAAAGAAGATTCAAGCAAAATTTGGGTTGAAGTAAAGAAGGACAATGATGTTGACAAAGTAGTTGATGAATCCATAGTGGACACATCCTCTATTTCTGGTTGAATAGACCTTCTTGGTCTTAGGGGTGGGTTGAAGTAAAGAAGGACAATGATGTTGAAAAAGTAGTTGATGAATCCACAGTGGACACATCCTCTATTTCTGGTTGAATAGACCTTCTTGGTCTTAGGGGGAGCTATTCTAGCTCAGAACCCCTGCGTAGCTAGTATACTCACCTCTGAGTATGCGCCTATGGATTCATGCTTATGATCACATGATATAGCAGTATGTATACACGCATTGTCTATAATGCATTCAGAACAAACTTTGAAACTCTCTGTGAAAACTGCGTACGGTTGCAAACATTAAATGCAGTAAATTTTATAAAAAGATGAAGTATTTGATCTTCTTCACATTTGCATTCGAGATCATAGAATTTGGAGAGCATAGGAGCACTGAGCATCAAAGAATAGAAGCATAATAGATTTGGTGGTTAAGAAGCATGGTTAAGAATTTGGAACAGAACCCTAGCAGTCATGCTGTTTCAAATTTTTGTGAAACCCTATTTAATCAATCATCAAGTAAGTATGGAAACTCTAGTTGTATTTGACATTTGTGAGAGGAAGAGATTTGTATTTAATAGGCATCCATTTAAATCCATACTAGATGATGTGGAAGGAGCTTTCTCCAAAACTTTGTTAGGAGTCATTCACGTAGAAGACATCCGCGCATACATTTATTGTAAAAAGGAAACAATTGGAGATAATAGTATAGCCACTCTCATGGCTTCGATGATGAAACCAGACTATTCATTCAAGGATGAATACATGCACCTCAAAGACAACCCTATCTTCAAGTATTTGAATGCGCACAAATTCTATGAACCAGAATGGGTTAAAATCTTGTTGAGCACGATTCATGATGACCTCTACTAGATTGGTGAAGTTCCCATCTATATTACTGCAAACCTAATCCATAACATGAGTGGAATTCCTAATATTGGATTAGTTCTTCCTACTGGTAAGGATTTCAAGAAGTAGGTTGAGCAAGCTTGCCTATCCAGAAGTGACGGGCGCGGTATGACAGTTGATCCTATCAAGGAAGAAGACATAAAGCTTCTAACTATGATCCTTGGTTACAAGTTCCAGCAAGCAAGTAGATTGAATAGTGTCTCTGTAGCAACTATTCTAGCAGCTATCAGAATGGTGAAGGATAACACTTAGTACAATCTATGTAAGATATTGCATGCTCAAGTGATTGACAACATTCAAGTTATCAAGCATGACAAGAGAAAGACATTCAGGTTTGGGTCTTTGATCATCTATCTATACTTCCATATTGTTGATAAGGTTGCAAATATTTACCTAGACAGAAGCAAACCTACAATGTCTCAGATTTCACTTAAAGCCACATTAGAGAGTAGTGCTAAAGATGCCATGGACATGGATATCAAAACTTTCAGGATCAAGATGCAAAAGAGGTTCAGGATACCTGAGAAGATTGTTGAAAAGTATAAGGAAACCATATGCTTCATGGTAGAGACTGACTACAATTGCATGTAGGAAATTGAGCCTAGAACTAAATGGATTCATCCACTTGGTAGTTGATTATGTATTATATAGTGCTTATAACAAAAGAAAGGCATCTAAGATCACATCTAGAATTCTAAAAGATCATGGTGTCACTCAAGAAGATCTTGACAAAGCTAGAGAAGCCAAGATAGCCAAAGAACTTGAGAAGACTGATGACATCCAGAAGAAGAAGAAAGTAGAGAGCACCTTTGTGCCCTCTACCACCATTGACCTAGACTCATCTCCACCTTCTATACCAAGAAAGAAGTCTAGAGGAAGGAAGAAAGCGCCCACAAATCACCCATCCTCAAGGAACACACGGAGCACAACAAGGAACACTCAAGCTCCTCCTGAGGTAGGATTCAGACCTAGTCTAAATGTATTAAAGAATAGGATTGTTAATGAAGGTAGACTAGACATAATTTCTAAGGCCTATGAAAATTATCAAGAGATTGATAAAACTAAGATACATTCTATGATCATCTCTCACATGATTAAGTTTAAAAACTCAGTTCTTGAACTTAAGACAGTGATACCTGATAAGTTATGGAACATACTAGAAATAATGAAGAGACATGAAATTGAGGAAGATATGAGGATAAGATAAGAAACATTGGATAATCTTCTCCCTGTATGCTCACATGATGAGAAGGCAATTCTATTAGATCTGGTGAAGCCTCATCTCAGAACCAAGACAAGGACTCTTCAGATTATGAACAAAGAATATGAGCAGATAGGAAAATAAAATGAAAAGGAATTTGCACAGGTGTTTATGGATAGACACATGTATCTATCAATGATTCCTACAACTAAGGTAACTCCAGCTCCTCCCAAATAGGTTACAGAACCAATGATTCAAAATGCACCTATGATAGGTCCATAGGTTTCAGTGTCCTCAGTATCAATAACTTCTGATACAGAAGATACTATAGTGGTTGATAGTATTAAGATATCCATGACAACATCTGATAATGACATGGACAAAGTTGGTAAAGCATTTGTAAGCACTGAAGAGATGTGCACTGATGATACATCTGTACAACAGGATGAAGTTCCCTCCAATGATCCAATAGACTTGAATAAAGAGAAAGATACTCAAGATAATGTGACACCAGTCAAGGAGATACCAGTAAAGAGTGAATGCATGGATACAAGTCAAAATACTATATTCACTCCACCCACTTTACCATCTACTTCATTGTTGTCAAGGTTAACTCCCGACTCAACAAGTCTAGATGCGTGGGGAGAAGAGGACTTAATGAAGATCAACGTTCTAGCAATGGAAAAGGCCAAAGAAAAACAAGTTATGAGGAACCCTCTTTTCTTGGAGTCAGTTAACATTTTGAATGATTTAGTACCTGCAGACAAGAAAGTAGCCAAGATTCAATTAGTTGAAGATGTCGAAAACATTCTAACAAGCTTCAAAGCACACTTTATAGATCTAGTAGACTCTTCTACTAGAATTGCAGAAGATGAGTATAAAAAGAAAAGATTGAATGAATTGGTAAAGAATTTTACCTTAGATTTAAAATCTTTAAAGATTCGGCAATCTATATTGAAAGAATTGGCAGCCAAAGGTAAGAAAGTTATAGCAAACTGCATGGATAGAGTAAAGTTCACCTCTGAACATATCAAAAAGATAAAAGAGGAAGAGATCATGGTGGACAGTATTAGAAAATTAGTTGAGACATCCATGCAAGTCATGAACATCTATAACAATGTCTATCAAGGTCAGTTGGACAAGATTGAAAAGGCTAAGTTGGAGATCAGTAAGGTAAGAGTCAGACAAACTCAATTGAGAAATGCACTTGCGCCCTCTCTAGCAGTTCTGAATGAGAACATCAAATAGATTGATGCCACCATTGTGACATATGATCAAGGTCCCTACATGGATTTGATGAAGATGGAAAAGCTGACATATGCCTTATGTGTGCATCTTCAGATAGTTGATGCAATGAAGGTATTCTGGCAGAAAGAGATCCAATCTCTTCAGATTGTGTACCCAGATGTTTACATAGAGTAAGTATGTAGAAGACTTACATGTTTTGTACACCTTTGTCATTAATGTCAAAGGGGGAGTAATAGAGAATGTGCATATATGGGGAGAAGTATATGTATATATTAAAAGATGCTATGATAGACAGTTTTTTGTGATTAAGTCATTTTGAGAAACTTGGCCACATTCCTTTGTTGCCATAAATGACAAAGGGGGATATTGTTGGCAAGTTGACTTCCTAAGGATGTGTTACCATGCTTTTAGCACCCGCTTTCTAAACTTCCATGCCAACTTTGTAAAGTAATCTTTGGTTAGTTTTAATTGCTGATGATGGTTTATGAACTGTGACCTACGAAGAAGATAGTGTTGTGAAGATAAGTTGAAGTTGAACCATCAAGTTCAGAACTTCAAGTTCAACTTCAACTTCAAAGTTTGGGTTTGCAGAAATGAGGTTCAACTTCAAGTTCAGATTTTGAGGCTCAATTCAAAATTGAAAGTTGCTAATTTCAAGACTCAAATTATCACTTGAAAATCCCAATGCAAAGAATGTTTAGATTCAAATCCCTTATGTTCACATTCACCAGTTCAAGGTTTGAGCATGCAGATTCAGTCTGACGTTCAAAATTTGGCATAGTGTTGCAGTTTGAATTCAGTGACCCAAAGTACAAATTTAGGTGCAAGATGTAATGGTGCTAAAATATAAAGGCTAAACACCCCTAAACATGTAGTTCTAGATAGAAAGATCTTTTGTCTTCTTAATCATTGTCGGGCTATGAGACTAGCTATTAAAAGTGCACAAACATTCATCATGGTGAAATCTCAGGAATGTTTCTTCTAATACACCCACAGTGCTGATATCACTATTCATCTCAAGAATGCTCGTCATATGAGATAGAATGGTTATGGTAATGGGGGAATGGGTTTGTTTTACCTAGCACCTATGTGTGTTTCAAACAAGGATGAATATCTTATTACCATATGAATTTGTCATATTTTGAAGATGTTGACAGTGAAAAAACCTGCCATCGAATGCCAATGAAACTGGGGATGCAAGAAGCACGCCAACCGTCTGACATAATGCCCAAAGTCAAGAGTGACTGAGATGATCATAGATCATTGGTGTTGAGACTAGACTAGCTATATTCAATGAGCATGGAATCCATAGCTGCGGACTTGCAAAGAGAGCATAAAAAACATTCGAACAAAAGTCACCAAGTGTAAGGGTTCTGTGCACTCTCCAAAATGCTGAGGTGCTCAGGATAATAATTTTGGAGACCGATAACCTATACCAAGGGACAAGTTATTTGAATATGTTGAGAAGATGTTATCCTCGAACGTGGAAGAGTCTGCATGTTGATATGTGGATGGAGCTCATCGGTTCAAAAAGATGAATATACATGAGGCCCCTCACCACGGGTTCCCAACAGGGGAGATACAATAGCTCATCAAAGACCATGAGTCAATAGAGGGCACATGACAAGTGTTGGGCCAAATGCAAATGGGAAACACATGCAAACTGTTCAATGAAATGCAACCACCACTTCATGATTAGAAGCCACGGGTTTAATGGATCCACACATATCGGTTATGTCTCAGGAAAATCCATATTATCTTGGTAACAATGTATGAAGGCACGTGCCTAATATGTAGACCCAAAACATCATAATATAGCCTCAAAACCAGCCCCTTCCTCCATTTCGGCTATGTAGTATTAAAAGAAACAAATGGCCCGAGTGGAGAGGATATGCAAAGGGTTTGACAGATGGTCGATCCTCTATGTGTATATGCATTGCATGTACATGATTATGTTTAAAGAAATCCATAGTTGCATTGGCGGTCATCGAACATGAGGATTCTCCTATGAAGCTAAAGAGAAGAATGTTGACAATGGGATGGTGTCGTCATAGCATAAAGAGAATACCCAAAGACATGGGTGTTACCATTGCACAATTGGTTTGTAATTGCGATCAACACAAAGCCCAAAATTATGATTGTTGCTATCTAGCTGATATAAATATTTACATATACAGGGGATATTATCAGGCAATATGATCATTAAAGGGAACCCGATATGCAAAAGTGCATATGATGCATGTGATCTGTTCGATAAAATGTCTTTGTACACAGAAGGAAAAATTTGCACCCAAGGTCAAGTGCCCGTGTGCAGACATGCTTATGGTTGATCATCTATGATAAAGTAGCGATGTCGATAATGAGCATCAGGATCATTCGACATAATGGAAGATGGAAAGCGTATCATGCACAATCTCTTTATTTGATACATTCCTCTGAGACTTCAATAAAGATATTGTGATGTATTCTTCACTGTCAGCTTTGGGCCTCTCAATGCAATATGTTAAACTATAAGAGAAATGAAAAAGCATCAAATTTGCAGATTTGAATCAACAAAGAAAACTTATCCCATTATTGGCAACAGATAAAACCTGAGTGGGATAGCCAAGCAGCTGGAATAATGTTATCAGGCTTTATCAAATAACAATGATCAGTGTAATAAGAAAGATGGAACATAAAACCAAAGTACATGCCAACAGTTTTATATGGCATTGAACTTTATAATGTTTGAAATCAAATAGTGACAGGTGTCTGTGAATGGAAACTTGAAGAGATTGAAGCAGTTTCAAGATTCAGTTATGATGACTGAATAGTGGCCGGTTGATTCATTTTTATGGGAGATATTTTAGGAGTATTAGATTGAAGATATACAGGTCAACGCATATGATAAGCCATTTTCCCATAACAGATAAAGGTCCAGCTGGCAATAATGATGATTGACAACTCACTACATGATACTTAGTGCTATTTGATTAACATTTGGGCCACATGTTGAACATATATGAGTGCCATATATGAAGTTTAATTAAAAAGAAACCATCTGACAATGTGAACAATATCAACATAATATGTAGTTCTCATAACTATATATTATATGAGATTGATAAAGGTTTTAGAGAATTCTGGAAAGAGTTTTATTTTTAAGAATCAGTTGTAATAACTGAAAGGGGAGACCCATTGGGTTAGAAGAAAGGTAAATATGCAACTCAAAGCCAGAGCAGGGGTTCTTCTTTTTGGGGGCTGTAAGTTCTAAAGCTACAACTACAGAGAAGGAGTACAAGCTATAACAGGGAAAATAGGGATTTAGTTTTGTTTTGCTGTACTTTGATTTGATTTGCAGGAACAGGGTAATCCTATGGTCATGCTGTTATGTATTTGAAATGTAGGAACTTTGTATGTCAGATTTTGAAGTCTGAATGTGAATTTCTTAGACTGATGTTGATTATGCAGTCACTTTTATCACATTTTAAATGCAGTCTTTGTATAGTTATTCATTATTTGTGAAGCAAAGAAATCTTCCCTTCATTTTCTCTGTAATAGGAAAGATTGGCCAGGTAGTCCTGTGGCTGCTTCTCCATCTTTCTTCTTCCATACAGTTTATAAATCCAAGCAATTGCATTCATTTCATGTCTATGAATGAATGCCACAAAGCCTTAAGTACCTTTAGGTTAAAGGTACATCATATCATTTAAATTCATTGCAAATCTATAAATGAGGGAGCTGTACCTCTTAATTCAGAGGATAGTTATCAATTAATGATAACTAATCCAACTGTTAGTACATTTTGTTCTTCCTAATCGGGCATGTTGAGTCATTGTTTATGTTTCTATCTGAAGGATGAATCTGTTCACTAACAGGATGTATGACTTATTTTGTGTTGTCATCATGGCAACAAAGTCATACTAAGTTTCTTTCAAAGTAAACTTAGAAGACAAAATGACTAAGTATGGAAAACAGGATAGACACAGTTATACAACAATCAACACATCAGCACACGTGTTGGAGACTAAATCAGAGTATGTGCATTCAAATATATGTTCTATGTGATGTATACATACTAAGTCTAGATACAAATGGTACAACATGATAGTACAGAGAAGTTACAGTCAGATTAGTACACCAGTAGTCTAGAAGATAGAGCATGAAAGCTGACTAAGTGTTTTGATCAGCGTATATTATTTTGTTATGTAAAGGCCAAGTGCCTATGATAGGATGTTTTTAATGATGTAATTAGTAATGTTGTAAACACAGTTAAGCCAATTATTTTGGAAGTGTCGTGTATTATGTTTTAGGGCCGACCATAAGTCTTGTTTTGGGTCGCGTCTATTCGGGTATGAACATATAAGTATGTAATGTAAATTTATGTTAAAAGTGTCAAAGAATACACATGAGTAAGATATAGAAGAGTAGTATAATGAAGTCAGTATGAGATAAATCTCTTTAAGAGAGTAAGAGCATTAGCTCATACACAAAACTGATCAAACATCAGTTCACTTTTGATATAGTGTATATCAACTATCAGAACGTTGTAGCCTTCATCCTATTGAGTAGTGAGCTCTGGCAGTGAGCCATATACCTTTAATAGGGTTTTGTAAAGACTCCTAATAGGGTCATTGTACTTGCATTGTAAAGACTACTTCTAACAGGGAAAAGGAACTTTAACAGGTTCATTATACTAGTACAATATTTGTGGGTACTAATTCCCACCAGGGTTTTCCTCTGATCAAGGTTTCCCCGTAAACATATAATTTGTTATGTGTTCTTGTATTGAGCTTCATTGGATGTATGTTTGATTTATGTTTAAGTTTCTAAAATATAATAAATAGACAAACACTGATTCACCCCCCTTCTCAGTGTTTTGAACAAATTTGAATTGGGTAGGAAACCCAATTACTTTGATATGAGAGAATTCCAAGTGTTTGGTTGGGGTATGCCACAGAACAGGTTAGGGGCCAAATTGAGTGATAGAACTAGAAATCATGTGTGTAATGAGCCCCTTGTTCCTCTTCCTACTCTAGTAGTTCCTGTACCTATGCATCATCGAGTAGTGTTGTCAGCTCTTGGTTCATTGAGTGCCCTTTCAGGAAATTTGTTAGAGCAGTTGACCCAGGCAAGGGTTGCCCCTAACATAGCACATATTTGCATGAGATGCAGGGATATATGTAGGCGTCCCTAGAGTGAGATTTATGATAATGGTACTACCCATGGTGGATATGATGATGCTAACAGTGGAGCACATGGTGATGTTGGAGATGAGATCACATCATATGTTGATTTTCTCTGTGTAGACGATGATCATCCTGTAGAGGTAAATTTAATTATAATTTAGAGTGAAATATTAAATTACATATTTATACACATATCAACCATAACATTTGAATTTTTTGGTGAAGAGAGGAGGGTTGACACTAGGTCATTCAGTGACCGTCATCATATCACCTCCACACCTCAAGATCTTGGTCACCTGTTCATGGTATGTACTTTGATCTAGATAAATTTAAGTACATTTAAAGTAAACAATTAAAACTTGAATTGATAATGTGTTTGATATATTTTTTGGAATTTTGTAGGGTGCTTCATGTAATACTGAGGTTGACATTTCTTCATGCTTTTCCATACAGGTCACTGAGAATCAACCTCATATACCCAAAGTATGTTTTTCATTCATTTATTGTAAGTGTTTATACGCTTACTAATTTATGTATAAATTTTATTCATGCTTATTTATTTGCAATTATAGGATTTTGGATTGTCTCATGCTGCATCACATTTACCTCCTGAATCATCAGAGACATTGGCTATGTGTCAGGCATATAATGTAAATGCTTTTGTTTAATAAATTTATAGTCAAGTTATATACTTTAAAACTTATGTATATACAAGTTTGATTCATGCTTTGTATACATTTCACAGGTTGACACCACCATGAATCTTGGCATGGCTACAAGATTGAGCCAAATGCAACCTTCAACATTTTCCTTTGAGGTCATGATTAAAATTAATTTTGCATTGTCTATTGTGTACCTGTCTTTTATACTTGGATTAGCAAAATTTTGTAATGTTTGTTTTTATAGGACTTGACTGCATCCACTTTTTATGTTTCTGAGAGAGGACCTCCTTGTCCCACTAAGGGCATTACTGAGCATGGACACAGTAAAATTTTAATTTTTTATTAATATTAATTTTAAATTTTAAGTAAATTATGCAACTCGTTTGAATTATACATTATTTCACTCTTTTTTGTAGGACTTGTCTGCATCCACTTTTGATGTTGCTAAGAGAGGACCTCCTTGTCCCACTGAGGGCATTACTCAACATGGATGCATGGTAAAATTTTAAATGTTCATTAATATTAATTTTACTTTTTAAGTGAATTATGCAAGTCATTTGAATTTAACACACATAGTCTTTTGATGCGATATTTTAAAAATGTACAGGATGACGAGGGCACTCGGGAGAAAACACAACATGATGGTGCATCCCACTCACCTTCAATTAGATTATATGTGTTACATATATTATTTCACTCTTTTTTGTCACATTTAGACCTTATTATGTTATTATATGATGAACATTTTATGATGGCACATGTTATACATGTTATCTTGACTTATTATCATGTTATTTGGACTTGCGTTATCAAGACTTGTTATCATATTGTGTGGACTTGTTTTTAGAGTAGGACTTTGTTGTGTGATTATATATATATATATATATATATATA
>MU226436.1:3245356-3262341 GCA_018584345.1 Thuja plicata
GCATCAATCTTACAAGAATTCTTTCTCTTGCTTCTCTTTCCATTTGTAAGGCATATGACCATTGTTGGTATATCTTTTTGCCTAGCTCCTTAGGTATTTGACTTACAAATTTAGCAGGGGCATACTTTTTTTTGATCATTGATTTGATGACTGCATCCTGTATCTTATTCTGATCATTTGGATTCAGTGTATCCCACTGCCTGACCTTTTTATCAGTTATTGTACCATGGGTAGCAATTGATTTTGTAGCTTCATCTACCATTTGATTTCTGAAGTTCTTTTTAACTATATCTGGTTCATCATCTTTGGTGTCATCTAAGTCAGCCCGTGTCATCATAAACCTTTTTCTTCTCTTTGGTGGTGTGGATTTGATAGGTTGTTGTCTTGCTCTTTTTGTTGGTTTCTTCCTTATATAGGTCCTTACTTGACATTTCTTGAGTGGTGTTGTATCCATTGCAGCAGTTATAATTCTTGTCCTTTGTTTCTTAGCAGGAGGTGGAGATGGAGGTGCATCATATTTAGTGGCCTCTATATCTGATTCCTTTTCCTTTAGTGTTTCACTGATGGTACCCTGTTCATTAGTTTCCTCTTCCTGATCTTGTTCTTCCTCCTCTATGACCGATAGAATCTTCTTGAGATTCTTTATCATTTTATCTTTCTTGTTTATAGTCTTTTTGACTTGTAGGCCATGTTTTATCTTAGATTTGGCCTCTTCATATGTACAAAACCTTGGTTGTTTCTTATCAATGGGATCATTGAGTAGTGCCTCAATTGTACTAGTAGCTAGGTCAATATTGATCTCATAGTCTAATGAAGATAACCAAGCTATTCTTGGTACAACTGGTTTGCTGTGTGTGAAGTCTGTATCTGCCATGAAACATATTTCATCCCTGTGTTTCTCAACTAGTTTCGCAGGAATCCTAGTTCTTTCCATCATCTTTTCCTTGAACTAAAGGAAGTAGGCAGACATTACAGACTCAAAATTGTCTCCTAGTGACTTAATTAGTTCACTAATTTGTAGGGTTACCGGTTTGGTAGAGTCCCATACAAATTTTCCTACTGAAGGAAAATATTCTTGAAAATAGAGAAATGTACAAATAATAAGTGAACCAAACTTACATGTGTTTCTCTTTGCAGATTTGATCTTGATCATATTCTCATCAAGTTGTTTCAGTAGGATCTCACATAGATCCATTTGAATTCCTTTAGTTACAATTTTGTAAGCTGTGCTTACTACTGTTGCAGAAATGTTGTTCAGTCTGCTAGCCTGGAAGATTTTGTAACCAATAACACATGCACCAAATTTCAACTCGTCATCAGTGATTGTGTTAACCTTGAGACCTCTGTTGTCTCCTTCGACATTAGTAAGTTTTGTAACTTCTTTCATGGATGGATGTTTGTGTGCCCTAGTTTTGTCAGTTATCGGATAACTAGTGACAACATGAAGAACATCCCTTGTTATCTACTTGGGTTGGTCAAGCCATAGTTTGCTGTCATGCATCCTGCTCAATACTATCATAATCCACTCTGTCTTGAATTCTCTCATGAAATGTAGGGCATTAGTTAACCCTTTGACCTCCAAGTGCTTATTTTCTTCTTTCCATTTTCCTTCGGCATCACATAGCTTCTTATAAGCTTCATCCATTTCCAAATCACCTATCTTTGCAATCTTGCAGTGAATGTAAGACTTAACATCTTCTATGAGCAAAACCCTAGGTGTGATTTTTGAAAATGCGCCGGCTTCATCAGGTTTCAAAGTAATCTCTAGACAAATTTTGTATTTAGGTTCTACACATGTGATGTTCTTGATCAGTTTCACCACATTCTTCCTTTCATTCTTTAACTTAGCAGTTCTTGAAGTGGTTGCCATTGTTTTTCTAGAATTTAGGGTTTTCTACAAAATTAGGGCTTTCTTGACAAAACAATGACAAAGATCTTTCAGTTCCCTTATTACTTACTTCAATTCATGAATCTGATGAAGAATCTATTCCCTGTGTGCTGAATCAATCTGTAGACGCTTCTGCTTTTTGCTCTCGAATCACTTTGATATTGCTCTATTTTTCTCTTCAAATCGCGGGTGAAAAATGAAGTTATCCCGTCAACTATTTATAGACTTTTTGACCTAAGTCTTTGCAATAAATTCTCACCAACTCATCGGGATGTGAAGACAGGTTTTGTCAGGAGGATATTTTAACTCATCGTTGGTGTAGACATGATTCTTATGGCAATTGTCAACCACTTTGATTTTACCGATGAATATCGGTATTCTGCCATGACGACTTCTGAATTTTTCTATCTTACCAACGGTTGTCAGGATACATTATTAGTTTACCACTTTTACTAGTTGACCAACAATTTCTAGTAAGTGTGAACAACTCATTATTGTGTTCATCGATGATTTTTGGTAAGTGTTTACCGACGGTGTTGTATTCAAAGATTGTTAACAAGTAAGGTAATATGCATCTTTGATTTATGTAGATTTTGACTATATATCTTGTTACATAATGGAACTGATGCAAAATATAACTTGGTATAGTGCAGTTCCATACTTACTTGTTCAGCTCAAGTGGGGTTGATGGTGTCACCGGATCCATTGGATGGGGTGTCACCATTTGCATTGCTCGGTCCTACTTCATCATTGCTTGAAGATTTTATCCACATTTTGTCTCTTTCCCTTTGGATATCTTCAATGGTGTTACCATTGGGATGTGTGCTTGTGTCTGTCAAGCTGTCTTTGCAATCTTTCTTGAGATGACCAACTTTATGACATTGTAAGCATGCCATTCTAGGGTTTGACCAGCTTCTAGACCTTTTGGTCCATGCTCTCATGTAGTTTTCAGAAATGTGACCATATCTACCACATGCTGTACAGTTTGTCCAAGTATTGTAATCCCATACATATTGATTACCAATTCTCTTTGGTTGATAAGGGGCTTCTTTACCTTCTAGCTTCCATGCTTGTCTTTTCTTTTTCCAGCATTCTTCAGATGTGTGCCCATTCATCTTGCATGTAGGAAAGTATTTGTCCATGTAGGTTTCCTTCTTTGGCTTTTTTATCTTTCTCTTGCATTCATAAGCCTTATGTCCTTTCTTGTTACATTTGTAACAGAATCCTATGAGTGAAGATGTAGGTGTAGATTTAGGAGTACCTTTCATTTTACCTCTGCATGGATTTGATGTGTGCCCTTGCTTTCCATAGTGCTTGCATGTTGGCTTTCTTGGTCTTGGATTTTCATAGACATTCTTTGGTCTTGATGTTTCTCCCTTTTTTGTAAAGCCTATACCACTGTTGTTGATGACTCTTTGTTTTCTTTCAAGAAAGTCATCCATTCTTTTATTGCTTTCTTCACCCTTTTTGATAATCTCATTATGTTGTTGCTGAATTCTAACCTCATTCTTCAACTTTTCATTTTCTTCTTTTAGCTCACTGATAATCTGTATTCTCTCAATGAGTTCCATATTTATTCTGTTTGCTTCTTGACTCATAAGGATAATCTGATTTGTGAGATCATGGTGATGCTCAACATGTCTTTGAATTTCTGTTTCTTTTTCTTGCAGTTTCTCTGTGTTCTTCCTTCTATCATTAATAGCAAGTGTTCTTTCTATTTCAGCTTGTCTGGCAGAACTCATCACATCAATCATTCTTACCATCTGGGTCTCTTGACCAATTTGCAGAATCTTTATTTTCTATGTCAGATGTTGATTGATCTCCCTTAGATTTGTGATGTTCTCTTTTGATGTATCTGATACATTACTTGCATTTGATCCTGAAGAATTAAAGAAATCTGGAATCTCTTCTTCCTGATAGTCTACTTCATTGTTCCTGGTAGCCATACCTTTTCTTTCAGCCAGCAGCTCTCTCATCTTGATTCTTGCTTCTTTGTACTATTCATAAAACATCTGTATCTCAAGCTTTTTGTTGTCAATATTCTTGTCAAGTTTATACTTCTCCATTGTTAGATCTTTTCTCTTAAGCTTTTAAGATTTTCAAGAAGATACTCAGCTTTGATACCAATTGTTGGACTCAATGGGAAGTAGTACTGAGAGGGGAGGGGTGAATCAGTACCTCTAAAACTTTTAGAACTTTACCCAATTTATCATTAGTGATCATTCAATTCTGATTTTCCAATCATTACTGTTATTCTTTCTTATGTAGACATTGTTTGTTAACAATCTTTACAATCATCCATAGAAACATTCATGAAATTAACAAACACATAACACAAGATATGATATCACAGAAAACTCTTGTTAGGAAGTAAAAAATTCAATGGGGATGGCACCCACAAAACTTCACTATCTGTAGAATGGAAGGGAGCCGGTTAAGGCTTACAAGTTGATCACTTCTAAAGATCTACCCTGTTAAGAGTATTGAGGTGGAGACCTGTTAAGATCTACTCTGTTAAGAGCTTTAGCAACACTGATTTAAGTGTGCACTCAGTTATGAGATTTACAAAAGGACGGTTAAGCCCACCTTTCTTGAAAGGATTTCATTAGTGTACTACACTTGTTAGAATGAGTACAAATATTGACATGAATGTATGCAATCTACTATTGCTGATTTACAGATCCATTAAAGCTTTTACAATTACAATATCACCTTAAGTGATTGATGAATACCTTTTCTCTGCTTGTCGGTAGCCTCTGTTCTGTTCTTGAAAACTGAATTGATTCTGTTTCTGTTCTTCTACATGAATTCTCTATTTGGTCTTTAGTTTCTCTCTGTGGCTACTATCTTTTTTGAACAACTTACATTCTGAATGGGTCGAGCACCTATTTATACAAGTTATTTGACCTATCTTGGAATTCATGATTTACAATGTTAACTCTCAGATCCAAGGTTTACAACTTGACCTTGATCTTTAGTTTGCATGTTTTAAAGCAGTAAAACAAATTAAAACAATAAAGATTACATTTCTTCCTCCGCACATAATGGATTAAAAAGAAAATAAAAAATTTATAAATACAACTTCAGTGATTTATCTGACGTGGAAAGTCAGATCCACTTTTTGCGTGATGTAGCTGACTGTCGGTTCTTGGCTGTCGGTTTGAACTTGTAGTCTGTCGGCGTTCCTTATCTGAACTGCTCATCAGGTTCCCTGTATCTGTAAAGTTCCTTTCTTTGCTGTTCGTCGGGTAGCACTGTTGATACTTTGTTGGGTATCCTTATCTTTTCATCATCGGGAAACACTTTGATAGTGTACATAGGGTAACCTTAGTGTTGGATAGTGCTGTGCACTGTCTGTTGGTTTAGACTAAACCGATGGTGCAGATCATGTTTTTCTCTAAGTATA
Source organism: Thuja plicata (assembly GCA_018584345.1). Lineage (NCBI taxonomy): Eukaryota > Viridiplantae > Streptophyta > Pinopsida > Cupressales > Cupressaceae > Thuja > Thuja plicata. Next base: position 3,250,651 of record MU226436.1, read on the forward strand.
CTAATGGAAAAATATAATTCCTTCATGAATACCCTAAGAAATCTGATAATTCAAGCAAGCAAGTGGCTGAGGATGATCAGGAGATTGTGTATATTGAACCAAAAGTATATGGACCAATAGATAAAAAATGTGAGAGAAGTGATTCAAACGACATAAGAAGAAGCTCCAAGACATGAATCGGTGATACCTAGGTATGTAAAGTTTAATCACTATCTAATCAGATTATAGGAGACAAGAATGTAGGTATTCTAACTAGAAGGAAGATTAGGGGAAAATGAATGAAGTTGGGTGCCAATTCCATGAAAGTCTGTGGCCAAAATTTTTTGGCACAATAAATGGGCATTTGTTACACTTTGGGTGCCCGAGCCATGAATATAAAACATGCACTCATTTATGAAATGGGTGCCCATTTAGGTTTGGGTGCCCAGAGCTAAAAGGGCACCCAATTTTTAAAAAAATTGGTGCTTTGTAAATATATTTATTTTGGGTTTTTAATCATTTTGCAAGTTATTTTCACAACTTGAAAAATAGTATCACATTTTCAACGAACGAGTGCCTGTTTTGAGTGCTACCGCAGACCCCCTTGCCATTTTTTCCCGGTTTGAGGTACATACCATTGTTTTTTTATTATTTTTATTTATTTATTTATTTATTATACTTTTCATTAAAAACTATAGTTTATTGTTATTTTTTACTAGTTAGACAAGTAATTTTAAAGTTTAATGTTTTTTTAATAGCATATAAATAACTTATATTTTATGTTTAATACAATTATTTTTAGTTTTAATTTCCTTTGTTAAAACTTAAAACCCTAGGTAGAAAATAAAAGAAAACTGTTAAAACTTAAAACCCTAGGTAGAAAACAAAAAAAAAACTGTTAAAACTTAAAACCTTAGGTAGAAAGAAAAAATGTAAACCTAGACATAAATGAAACAAGAAACTCTCTCTCTCTCTCTCTCTCTCTCTCTCTCTCTAAATAAAACCAATTAAGACCAAACGTGAGTAATAAGACATAATAGGATCCCTTAAGATCTAACATGAGTAATAAGACCTAATAGGATCTATTAAGACCTAATGTATGATTAATAAAACCTAATAAGGCCCTTAACACCTAATAGGACCACTTAAGACACAATAGGACCTATTAAGACCAATTAAGACCTAACATTATCTAATAAGATGTTAAGACCTACCAAGACCTAATACTTACTAATAAGATCTAATACGACCCCTTAAGACTTAATAGGAGTAATAGGATGTATTTGTTGAAGACAATTATTCAATTGTGTATTTTCATTAATGTAACACATGTATATACACTTATGTAGTGATGTTACACAAATGTCTACATCCAGACTGAGCACAGTTGGTGAATGGAAAGAGTTTTTTAGTGTTGACCAAGATCAGTTGAGTATTGAAGATGTTCAGTGTTAACCGAGTCACTCGGGCATTGCACTCATGGTCGAGCATTAAAGAAACTCAGTTTTAACCGAGTTGATTATTCAGTGTCAGCCAAATAACAATGGTTTACATTCTATAATTAATTGGTTATATGAGGTCAACTGAATTTTGATTTATTACTTATTTAGAAGTATATTCAAGCTGACTTGATATGGCTTATCATATATATGAAAGCTCAAGTTTGGATTGAATGAATGAGAGAGAGAAAGAGTGTGAAAAGTTGTAGACAAGTAGAAGTGTGGAATTCTATGATATGAAGAGTGAAGGCAAAATCAGATGGGATTCTGATTGAGTACAGGACACTCGGAGATACAATAGAATATTTGATCAGAAAGGATCTAGTTATAATCAGAATACAGATTTGAATCAGCAAAGATAGTTGCTTACACATACAGGTCAATTCATTGTTACTTTCTAATAATTGTAGCAGTGATATCAAATCTCTTGACAGAGTAGACTTAATAGTATTTTTATAAATCCTCTCACAAGGTAGAATTTCTATGTTGAAGTGTTAAATACCTATAATAAGGCCACTCCTCACAGGGTGATTTAAAGCCTCTAACAGGGTCACACCTAACAGTGTGTTTTTGTAACCTTTAACATGGTTGGATCCTAACAGGGCTCACTTCAAAAGAGTGAAAAATAGTAACTAGTTACATTGGTGGTTTTTCCCATATTGGGTTTCCACGTTAAATCTTGGTGTCACCTGTGTATATGTTATCTATTTCATGCTTTATGTTTCTACACTTAATCACTAAAGTATAATTGCATTGGATATCATAAAGATTTCTTTGACACCTGAGTTACAGAAGAATATCTTAATTGAATGAGTAACATTGTTATATTGTTTAAGACATCTAAGGGACAAGGGATTTGTTTTGGAGTAACTGATTCACCCCTCCCCTCTTAGTTACTTATCTCATTTCCAACAATTGGTATCAGAGCTTCAAGTGCTTTTAGAGAAGGTTTCAAGGCCTAAGCTAAAGATCAGAGATGTCTTACAGAAGGGAGATCTCAAAGCTAAACAAAGACAACTTCCTTGTGTGGTAAGAGTTGATGAAGCTACATCTATCTACTATTAGAGATGCTTGTTTGCAATTTTTGGAGAGAAAATATGTGGAACCAACAACAACTATAACTGTGGAACAAATGATGGAACAAAAGCTTCATAACATAATGATGATTGATATAGATTCGTCACTCAACTACTCAGAATTTGATGAAGTCAAGGACTACCCTACAACCTATGATATGTGGAAACAATTATAGGACATTCATGGAGGAGATGAAAATGTAAAGAGATCCAAAGAAGAATGTCTCAGAGGATAATTTGATCAAATGAAAATGAAAGAAGGAGAAGACATTACAAAATACAGTGAAATAATCATGAAGATTGTGAGTGCCATCAAAGCCACGGGAGGAATAATTGAAGATACAACAGTGGTCAGCAAGGTATTAAGAACTTTACTTCCTATCTATGCTATTAGAGTTTCTTCTATTCAAGAGATGAGGTGCAATAAAGATATAACTCTTGATACATTAGTTGGAAGGCTTACAAATTCTAAGCTGGACAACTTTGAAAATTATTCTCCTAGCTCTAGCAATCTTGAGTCTGCATTCAAAGCTAAATTAAACCTTGGTGAGAAGGATAAATACTCAAAAGGGAAGTATATTGAAAGTGATAGTGATGATGAATCTGATGATGAGGATCTATATATCATTGAAGCATTACTTGCAAGGAGAGTTTCCAAAGGAAAATACAAAGGAAGAGTGCCATCAATTTGTTTTTCATGCAATGAGGTTGGTCACATTGCTTCCAAGTGTCCGAACAAAGAAGAAAAAGATGAGAAAAAGTTCAACAAGTACAAAGGAAAGAAAGATTTAAAGAACTAAAAGAGGTACAAGGACAAAGGTAAGAAGTCTTGTTATATTGCTAAAAATTTTGATAGTGATGAAGAAGAATATGAAATGGTTTATATTGCTATTAAGGATGAGTCAGATGAAGAAGATGAAAAGACAACACTTTTCTCACACATCAGTAAAAATGACACATGGATAATTGATAGTGGTTGTTCTCATCACATGACTGGTGGTAAGAAAAAATTTGAACATCTTGAGCACTATGATGGTGGGAGTGTCAGTTTTAGGAATGATGAACCCTGCTATGTGAAAGGAAAAGGTTGCATTACTTTGATAGAAGGAATCAAATGTGATAATGCTTATTGGGTTGAAGGATTAAGGAGAAATCTACTCAGTGTAACACAACTAAACAACATTGTCTTCAAGGTAAAATTCATGAATGGTAAGGCCAAGCTCCTGGATGGTAAAGGGAACCTAGTTGGAACTAGCAGGCAAACAAAAGGTAATCTATTCTATCTTGATCTCATTGAAAGTTCATGCTTCATTGCACAAGTAGAAGAAAGTTGGCTATGACATAAAAGGTTGTGTCATGTAAATTTTGATAATCTGGTAAACATAAGCAAGAACAAGAGAGATAGAGGTATTCCTATTCTGAAGAAACCCGAGTTAGCAATATGCAAACAATGTCAAATTGGAAAGATGAGCAACACAAGTTTCAAGAGTAAGAATTACAATAGTAATGAAATCTTGGAATTGGTACATACTAACCTTTGTGGACCAATTGGAACAAAAAGATATACTGGAGAAAAGTATTTTATTCTATTTTTTGATGATCATTCTAGAATGATGACTGTCATGTTTCTTAGAGAAAAATCAGAAGCTTTTCAAAAATTCAAATGGTATCTTGCAAGAGTTGAAAAGGAAACATGAAAGAAACTAAAATATCTAAGATCTGACAGAGGAGGAGAATTCATTTCTAATGAGTTCAATGAATTTTGTAATGAAACAAGAATCAAAAGATAGGTATCTTCCCTTGGTACACCACAAAAAATGGAATAGAAGAAATAAGAAATAGATCCATTATGGATTGTGCCAGAACCCTAATGATTGAAAAGAATGTTGTTGCCAAATAATGGAAGGAGGCCATCAACACTACAATGTTAACCTTGAACCGAGTTCAACTAAAGATAGGTAGTAACCAGACACCTTTTGAATTATGGTATGGCTATAAACCTAATGTTCATTATTTCAAAGTACTTGGAAGTAAATGTTACATCTTGAAGGAAGTAAGAAATGGAAAACTTGATGCAAAAAGTGATGAAGGAATATTCCTAGGTTACTCATGTAAAATCAAAGCATGCAAATGTCTAAATGTTACTACTCATAAAGTCATAGAGAGTGTACATTTCAAGATTGATGAGTTTGTAGAAAGATGTGAAGAGAAGAGCAGTAAAGAGCCTGAAGACTACAAGAAATTTTTGTATCATGAACCTGACACTATGCCTATGACTCAATCAATGGTGATTGGACAACAAAACTGTCAACCACTAAATATACTAACAAAAACTGTACAACCTGAGTTGCAAACTGTGCAACCCAAGCTATTGGTAGAAGAGACTGAGTCAAAAATAGAGGGAACCCAGTATCAGACAAAGGGATCTGAGTCATAGATAGATGAACCTGAGTCACAGATAGTGGAACCCAAGCATCAGACAAAAGATGAAAGAATCTTTGAGAATGATAGACCTAGTGGATCGAGTCTAGAATCAAGACTAAAGGATCCAGTACTCTCCAAGTATGTTAGAAGGCATCATGCACCTGAGAAAATAATTGGAGATAAGAAAAAAGGTGTAATGAAAAGGAACAAACTCAAAGGTACATGTTTACTAAGTGAATTTGAACCTAGAACTGTTAAAGATGATTTTTTGTATCTTAGAGGAAAGCTAGGGGTGCTTCCCCTAATTGAATCTCACTAAAATATAGTTTAGTGATGCATCAACCTAAGCCACAGTGAAGATCTATCAGTTGATGCAGGTACATCAGAGCCCATTGAAGATTAATTAGTACATTTAGGTACATTACAACTTTAAAGTGAAATAGTTTTGACTATTGGTATTTAGTATTTGTGGAGATGGAGTCTTTGGCATCTGTTGTTAAAGAGGGAGAGTTTGATATAATACAAAAGAAAAAGAAATTAATCAAGAGATAGAGTTTGATGTCAGAGGGAGAAATCTTAATCAAGAGACAGAGTTTGATAAAAGAGGGAGTTTTTGGATGAGAATCAGAATGAAGCTAAAGACATTGAAGAAAGTTTTCAGTTGCTCTACAATTATTTGTATTATGACATGCTATGTTGCCATCAATGCCAAAGAGGGATATTGTTGAAGATAATTATTCAATTGTGTATTGTCATTGATGTTACACATGTATATACACTTATGTAGTAATGTTACACAAATGTCTACATCCAGACCGAGCACAGTTGGTGAATGGAAAGAGTTTTTTAGTGTTGACCGAGATCAGCTGGGTATTGAAGATGTTTAGTATTGATCGAGTCACTTGGGCATTTCAGTCATGGTCAAGCATTAAAGAAACTCAGTGTTAACTGAGTTGATTATTTAGTGTCAGCCGACTAACAGTGGTTTACATTCTATAATTAATTGGTTATATGAGGCTGAATGAATTGTGATTTATTACTTATTTAGAAGTATATTCAAGCCAACTTGACAGGGCTTATCATATATATGAAAGGTCAATTTTGGATTGAATGAATGAGAGAGAGAGAGAGAGAGAAGTTGTAGACAAGAAAAAGTGTGTTATTCTGTGATATGAAGAGTGAAGGCGAAATGAAATGTGATTTTGATTGAGTAAAAAACACTCAGAGCTACAATAGAATATTTGATCAGCAAGGATCTAGTTATAATTAGAACAGAGATCTGAATCAGCAAAGATAGTTGTTTACACATACAGGTCAATTCATTGTTACTTTCTAACAATTGTAGCAGTCATCTCAAATCTCTTAACAAAGTAGACTTAATAGTCTTTTTGTAAATGCTCTCACAAGGTAGAATTTCTATGTTGAAGTGTTAAAGACCACTAACAAGGCCACTCCTCACAGGGTGATTTAAATCCTCTAACATGGTCACACCTAGCAGTATATTTTTGCAACCTTTAACAGAGTTGGCTCCTAACAATGCTTACTTTAGAAGAGTGAAAAATAGTAACTAGTTACATTGGTGATTTTTCCCATATTTGGTTTACACATTAAATCTTGGTGTCACCTGTGTATATGTTATTTGTTTCATGCTTTATGTTTTTGCACTTAATCACTAAAGTATAATTGCATTGGATATCATAAAGATTGCTTTGACACCTGAGTTACAGAAGAATATCTTAATTAACTGAGTAATAGTGTTATATTGTTTAAGACATCTAAGGGACAAGGGATTTGTTTTGGAGTAACTAATTCACCCCTCCCCTCTCAATTACTTATCTCATTTCCAATATTATTAATACCAATTAACACCAACTAAGACCTATTAGGACCTATTAAGACCAATTAAGACCTAATAAGACCTAATAGGACCCCTTAAGAGTTAATAAGACTAATAAGACCTATTAAGACCTAACATGTGACTAATAAGACCAATTAGGACCTAATACATGGCTAATTAATATATAATATGACCTATTAAGAACAATTAAGATCAATTAAGACCTAATAAGACCTAAGAGAACCCTTACGATCCAATAAGACCACTTAAGACCTAATAGGACCCCTTACTTGACCGATTAAGACCTAACATGTGACTAATAAGACCTAATAGGACCTATAAGACCTAATAAGACCTAATAGGAAGTTAATAAGACCTAATAGGACTAATAAGACCTAATAGGACTTATTAAGATCAATTAGGACCAATTAAGAATAATTAAGGCCTAATAGGACCTAATAAAGACTAATTAAGACCTAATAGGACATATTTAGACTAATTAAGACCAATTGAGACTTAATAAGACATAATAGGAGTCTTAAGACCCAATAAGACAACTTACGACATAATAGGACCCCTTGACCAAATAAGACCTAAAATATGACTAATAAGACCTAATATGACCAATAAGACCTAATATGACCTAAAAGACCTAATAAGAAGTTAATAAGACCTAATAGGACTTATTAACATCAATTAGGACCAATTAGGACCAATTAACTTCTAATACGACCTAATAATACCAAATAAGACGTAATAGGAGTAATAGGATATATTAATACCTAATAATACCTAATAGGACCCCTTAAGACTTAATAGGACTCCTACGACCTAATAGGACCCCTAAGACCTAATAGGACCCCTTAAGAGTTAATAAGACTAATAGGACCTATTAAGACCTAACATGTGACTAATAAGAATAATTAGGACCTATTAATTGACCAATGAAGACCTAAAAGGACCATTAAGACCAATTTAGACCTAAAAAGACCAAATAGGACCCTTAAGACCCAGTAATACCACTTAAGACCTAATATGACCCCTTCCTTGACCAATTAAGACGTAACATGTGACTAACAAGACCTAATAGGACCAATAAGACCTAATAGGACCTATAAGACCTAATAAGACCTAATAGGATGTTAATAAGACCTAATAGGACTAATAAAATCTAATAGGATTTATTATGATCATTTAGGACCAATTAAGACCAATTAAGACCTAATAGGACCTAATAATACCTAATAAGACGTAATAGGAGTAATAGGATGTATTAATACCTAATAATTCCTAATCAGACTCCTTATGAATTAATAGGAGTAATAGGATGTGTTAAGACCAATTAATCCCAATTAAGACCCATTAAGACCAATTAAGACCTAACATGTGACTAATAAGACCAATTAGGGCCTATTACTTGACCAATTAAGACCTAATAGGACCTAATAAGGACCAATTAAAACCTAATAGGACCTATTAATACCAATTAAGACCTAATAAGACCTAATAGGACCCTTAAGACCCAATAAGACAACTTAAGACCTAATAAGATCCCTTACTTGACCAATTAAGACATAACATGTGACTAACAAGACCTAATAGGACCAATAAGACCTAATACAACCTATAAGACCTAATCAGACCTAATAGGAAGTTAATAAGACCTAATAGGACTAATAAGACCTAATAGGACTTATTAAGATCAATTAGGACCAATTAGGAACAATTAGGAACGATTATAACCAAATAGGACCAATTAAGACCAATTATGACCTAATAAGACTAATTAAGACCAATTAAGACCATTTATGACCTAATACATCTAATTAAGACCAATTAAGACCATTTAGGACTAATTAAGACCAATTAAGTCTCACCACTTAAGACAAATTAGGACCTCTCTCTCTCTCTCTCTCACACACACACACACACACACACACACACACACGCACACACACACACACACAGGTTATTCAAATCCATCTTTTGCAACACTTTTCCTTGTGTGGTTGACAATAAGATAGACTCTTATTGGGATAGTGCTCTCTCTCTCTCTCATGTTTTTAAATTTATATTTCTAAATTACGTTGTATTTAATTGTAAGTGTTTCTTTGCAATGTAAAATTTAAATTATGTAGTAATTGTAAATTTTCATGTTTGTATACATATGCAGATTATATATCTATGGATGATTTTGACTTTGATGAGCTATTAGGTCAACAGACACCACCACTGCCACTGCCACCTCCACCCCCTCCATCGCCACTGCCACCACCCCCGCCACCTCCACCTCCACCTCCACCTACTCCCATAGAGTTGATGGAGAATATTAGGAGAAATGTAAATTCTATTATGGGTAAGTGCACCAAGATGGTCTACAAAAAGGGGGGTATAAGTGGCCACATTTTTTCTCAAATCAAGTAAATCTGAAGTTCGAAGAGAAATTTGAGAGTCATGGACTCAAAATTAGAAGATGTGCAAATAAAAATAATTGTAGTAATTTTAATATAGTTTCTAAACTACTAAAATTTTTTAAAAATGGATAAGATTAAGATGGCCAAACCTCTGGCTCATGAACAATTGTTCCTAATTTTTTTAGAAAACATAACATAGTTATTTTCACACATTTCAAAAAATATATAGTTAGATTTAGTATTTTGTGAAACGCTTTGGTAGGATGATAGGTAAGAGTGAGATCTAGAAGTTGTGTATTTTTTGTTAAGTATTTTTTATATATGATTTTTTGAAGTGATTGCATCCTGAATATCTGGTACCTGTTCCTGCGGTAGGCATAACTTGCATCAAAATAATTGAAAATGAAAACTATTTTTTTTAAAAGTGTATAGAATCTAGTGTAGAACAATAATATGTAATTTGTTTTGAATTTGGTCAATTAGATAAAAATTTATTAAAAAAATGGTAGACGTATGTCTATGAGGACTGTCAAGACACTGGTAAAGAAAATTAAACTTTAGTATGCTAATGTTGTCCAAAAATTGAAAAATTTATATGGTTAGAAAGCTCAGATGATGTGTGAAATTATGGTGGTAGTTCTACAAATACACACTTGATTATGTGTAAACCTGATGATGAGGAATTTGGGAAATTTGTTCTGACAAACAAAACACGTGAAAATGGAGGTAAATGGAGGCAAATGAGGCTCCTCAGACCCAACCTTGTTATCTAGGCCTATTAACTAGCCTCTTATGGGTCCTAGTGAGGGGGGGGGGGGGGAAANGGGTAAATCAGACAAACTCAAACTTAAATACTTAAAACTTAGCTCACTAATTCACTCGATAGAACTAAATACAGCAATAACCGATTCACGAAATAAATTGATAAATTAAAAAACCATACATCTCATAATATGCAAATAAATCATTCAAACTCAGTTAACACTAGATTTAATGAGGAAACAAAATATGGGAAAAACCTCTGTGGGAATTGTGACCCACAATAAAAATGTACCTTTCTGAAGTAGGTGTTAGCACTTTTTCTTGCAGAATCTGGTACAACAACAATGCTTGACTCTATGCTACCAAATTTATGATTCTATGAAGTAAAAGTCCAACTAATGAGGAGTAAATCCTCCTACACTTTAAGATCCACAAACTCAGGTGGGTGTACCAAGTTTGATTCACTATTCCTCAGTAAACCACATAGTGGATATGTGTCTTACACACAGATATTCTACATCTAGATATGAAAATTGTAAAGTAAAGTTTGGTTATTTTTAAATGTTGTCATGCAACCCTAACCTCGACCAGTGTCAAATCCTAGGGTACAAAGTCAATATGAATGCCTTTCCATCACACTAGATTAGTGAAAACCAATTGAAACCCAAGAAAAATCAAGATGCCTTACAACTTAATTCCCAATTCATCAAATTAACATGTAATATTTAAACCCCATGAAACTTGTTATTAGGAATTACACTCCCCTTAGAAATAACCCTAAAATAAATTTCATAATTTTCCTTAAAAATTCATGAACTTATAATGCCTTACAGATTAAACTCATAATAATTCAAAGCATGTACATATGAAGACAATTGAAAATCAAGAAGGGACTCCAAATATATTTTCATTAATCAATATTGATTCAATACATTCAGCATTTTCTCAGACTACTAAAACTCAAATAAAAAAGTAAAGATCAGAACTTGCAATTTAGTCTTGATTGATCATTAATTGACTGACCCCTTTTACAATACTTACTCCTACTATTTATACCCATAGAAATCTTGGAATCCAGTTATGAATCAGGATGCAACAAGCTACAGATTGCAAGGTAAAGACAAAGAGTGAATCATCATGAAAGAAAAAATACAATAGAACCAAAAGTCAAGTTGTTACAAGATTTCATAAGAAAACTTATTGGACCATAGGGTCTTTGCAACAACTTCAAAACTGCTCTGCCTTCGCCAAGTGGAACCTTTGTCTTCATTCTTTTATGCACAAAATCTTTTGCAACTATTGACTACTTCAGGAAGTTGGAAAACTGCCACCTATAACCACCTAAATTTGGCATGTTCCAACTATGGACCCTATTTTCCCTAAGTGTGATCATACCCTTGATTATGTCCAAATGACCCTGTTACTGCTTGGCATAATTCTTCTAATCAATTTAATATCCTAGGTGATTTTTATCACTGAATTATATTAACTATTATAGCCATATAATTTAAGTAAATTCAGACCAATTAAATCAAACCAAAATCAAACATGGCTATAGTATTTAATTATAAAAGAATTAAATAAATCCCTAAATCAATTATCCACTTGCAAATAACCCATTCCCCTAGCCTATTTAATTTAATTAAAATGGCTATAGTCCCCTAATTATTAAAAAGCAATTAAATTGTTTAAATAATTAA